>JARGCV010000431.1:660000-754196 GCA_034064705.1 Bothrops alternatus
TTCACCCCACTTTCAGCACAAGTGCATTGTGCACCACGGTCATAATAATATATGAGTGGTGACAAAAAAACCTCAAGACAGAAATAAGCCAACAGACAAATTCTGCCCCTTTCCCCCTGCACAGCAACCGTGTTCTGTCTGTGGGAAACTAGGGGCTCACTTCACAAAGGACAGCAGCCTTGGAACCAGATCTACAGACGGCACACTAATGAGAAACAAATGCATGTTTATTGTGCAATAAACGGATTATGCAGGAAGGCAGACTCTGGCTACCCAGCTGCTTTCAAATCCCCAAAGCCACTCATTTCCCTTCCTGGTTTATTGGCTGTGCAATGTTGGTTTGATTGCTCTGAAGGGAGGCTGGGAAAACAGTCCTGGTAATTAGCTAATGAGGAAAGGACAATGAGAAGAAACTTTGAAGCCCAATAAAGACCAGGATGTGGATGGTACTTTGGTGTCATTTCCACTCTAAATTCTCAACCCCTTTCTTCCTTCGCCTGCTGTTCTCTGCAATCCTTGGGAATACTGCTTTCTTTTTTTTCAAACTCCCAGTCCATTTGGTAGACAGAAAATATTCCTCTTTTTGAGAGTTTTTTTTTCTTTCTTTCTACTTTGTTTTCTGTGTCTGATGCTTTTTCCCCATCGCATATCAACAGTTAAATTATAGACACACACTCTTGCAATTAAAAAGAAATCCTTGGAAGGGGAGATCTGTCTGGAAGGAAAAATCCAAGGTTGTATATTGTTATTTGTATATAGAGTCATAGATTTTGAAATAGGTCAAGTATGAAAATTTCACAGAGAGGGCAGGGTACAGGGTACAATGTTAAAATCTGTACGGATCGGATCTAGAGTTCTTAGAAATTGGTTTAGTTAGAGCATTCTACCCTGTGGATGCATCTATGAACTTAATTAGAGGGATTGTCTCCTAATCGGACAATTGTCCTAAAATAAAATCCTTCCTCTAGAGAAGTCTCTATACATGTTCAGATAAATTTGCATCCTGCAGTTAACCTAAATTAACTTGTTTCCTAGATCTAAACCATAAACCAAAAAAGTTAGAATGCATGATGTATTAGGTTAGGACATAAATTGACAAGTTGCTGTCCAGTCTCTTCTTTAAAATTTTCAGTGATAAAACACCCACAACTTCTGAAGGCAAGCCATTCCACTGGTTAATTGTTCTCGCTGTTAGGACATTTCTCCTAATGGTGAGAACAATTGTGCCTATGCCCTTGTTAAGATTCAGAGCAGGGGTTCTCAACCTTGGCAACTTTAAGACTTGTGGACTTCAACTTCCAGAATTCCTCAGCCAGCTTTGCTGGCTGAGGAATTCTGGGAGTTGAAGTCCACAAGTCTTAAAGTTGCCACGGTTGAGAACCCCTGATTCAGAGTGTATCTTGCTTATCTTTTTGTGTAAACCTCATCTGTAAGTTTCAGGGTTAAAGCCACAGGTTTTAATTGCTAAAACCTTCTTTGGGATAGATTTGGGGCAAATTATGATTGGAGACTGAAGGAGATGTAATGGGTTGAACTATTTCATCCGATATATTACCTGTTAATTAATAAAGACTTTGTTTTTTTATTCAAGTTGCTGAAGAAAAATGTGGCTGACATAAAATCAGGCTGTATGGTCAAAGGAAGACTATTAGGCAAGTTGAACACAATGTGAGTAGGTGGAAATGCATTTATTTCCCCCTGAAAGACAGATTGTATGGTTCTCTTGGACATGTTTATGTAAGACTAAATCACGCCTTTGAATCCAGCCCTAACTGAGGAGTTATTGAAAACTTGCCTATTCATTTATCTAAACTGGGAATGTGTGGGTTATTATAGTTACAGGATTTAGAGGTGCGGACTTTTTTATCTGTTCTGTACACACCATATTTTTTTAATATAAAAATTCTTTTATTAAAACAATCAACATTGAACATAAAAACATATTATGCAGCAATCATCATGACACCTGGTATACAATACTAGGTATTAGTCTTTGAAAACGTCTGAATTAGTAAGCCTTTTTCCCCACTCCTCGCGTCTAGCCTCAACTATACTCCTGTTACATTTTATTTGATTGGTGTTTCTCCTATCTGTTTCAATATTAATGTGATCAACATTAATTTTGATGGCTGTCTAGTGTCTCCGACGTTGGCTTTTTCCATCATAAAAACCGGGGACTTTTTCCTTCATGGTGCATTATGAAGTTTCTCGGTCATGCTGAAAAAGCCACCTTGGGCGAGGATCCCACATTGTGTTAAGCCAGATACCTAGTTTACACAGCTCAATGGCTGGCTTTCTACTAAACAAAACAAAACAAAACAGGAACCACATTATGGCTGAGTGAGTGGCATGAACCCAGATGTTAACATGGTGCACATTATTTCGACATTCACTAAATCAGTCGTCCATAATCTGGCGTCCTCCAGATGTTTAAGGTCTATGTCTGCTGGGACAGGAAACGATTGAGCATAATTTTATTACCTGTGAAACAGGCCCCCAATTATATGTACAGGGGAATGTTGACATGCATCATTTTAAATGCAAAAAATCAGAGGTTTTTCTATTCCCACCGGCCACAATCCCCATTGGCGAGGGGCTTCGTAGTACATTAGTACATAGCATCCTTCTTTCTGAGGTACCAAGGAAATGGGTTATACTTTATCCAGGCACTTGATGTGGTTTTGCCTGCTTGACTGACACCTCTCCTAGCCGGGAGAAACTTCTGTGCATGCACAGAATGCTTTCCTGCTGTTAGAAGAAGGCCTCAGAAGAGAGGCAGAGCAAAATGAGAACAGTAAAGTGGGGACCCCTTGCTTTGTCAAGCAGCCCACAGGCCTGTTCCAGAGCTTTCTTTGCATGGGGCTGCAACTTAACCCTGTTCCTCCAAGCCAGTAGAAAGTAAATAGGAGCATTTCTGTTACTTCTTGTTCTTTCTTTCTTTCATTCAGCATCGCCCGCCACTCCACCCTTCTTCTGTTTTCCATTGGTCAACATTGGATGTTGGCTTTTCTCCTCTTCTATGCCTTCCCCCAAAAGAAAACAAAGCCCTGCAAAAAAAAAAGAGAGAGAGAGGAGGCATGAAGGGATGGCCATAAAAATGAATGCCCAGCTCTTGTGCAGAGGTACGAGTTTAGCTATTGAAAAGCTATGGCTTAGCTGCGAGGTGGACCATATGTCACCATTCCAGCAGAGAGTGGCCCATGGTCTTTTAGGAACCAAATCATCTGGTTCATTGTCTCCTTCTTTAGGCCATTCTCCCCACCCCACCTATTCATAGTCAGGAACAGGAAGGGTCTGCCTTGAAGAGAAGGCACAAACAAATTGATACATATACCCACCCCAGCCCTATCGGGGAGCACATCCCCCACTTTAAGCAGAACAATAAACACATTTCAGACTGTTTAAAATCTGGAGAAAAGACCGGTTGCCACGGGATCAGATGGTAAAGCAAGATGCAGCCTATTAAACTCCAATTGTACCTTATTCATTAGGGCTGAGTCTTCAGAAAGGAGGAGAGAGAGAGAGAGAGAGAGAGAGAGAGAGAGAGAGAGAGAGAGAGAGAGAGAGAGAGAGAGAGAGAGAGAAGCGTTTTAAAATGAAGTGTACCTCAAGAAAAGTTTCGTACAATAACCAGTTAGTTCATCAAATTAGATGGTAATTTAATTTGTTCTCGCCAGAGGCTTCCTTTGTTTAACGTTATCATACACACATAAGCACCTCTTATTTATAATTTCCAGATTTCTTCCCAAGCTTCAAACCCTGAGGGGGGTGGTGGAAAAATGGAGAATTGAAGAATAAATAGAAGCAAGTGATTCTCATTTTAGAACTTGTGGAGAGAAAGGCTTGTAATTGCAAAAAATGCCTCTGGGCTAAAAGTTTCCCCAGACACAGAAGCAGAGAGATACCGGTAGATGTGCAAGTTTTCTTCACTCACATCGTGGAAAGTCTGTCTCTTAGGATCAGCATTAAACTTTGTTATTTGTGCGGTCAGGATGAGGAGTCCCCAGTTTGCAGTTGCTCTGTCTATCTGCATCCGGCTGAAAGTCAAGCTAAAGCCGAGCTTCCTGGAGCTTCCATATCGAAGAGCAGCCCTGTATTCTTCTAAATTACATGATTAAATGACTCCCAGTCCACAGCAGAGTGTTATCCTGATAGATCAGGGATCGTCAAACTCGGCCCTGTTATGACTCGTGGACTTGAACTCCCAGAATTCCTCAGCCAGGCACGCTGACTGAGGAATTCTGGGAGTTGGAAGTCCACGAGTCATAAAGGGCCGAGTTTGAAGACCCCTGTGGTAGATTATGAAAGACCTCCAGTTTTAAGAAGAGATCATTTGTCTGAAATAGTATAGGGTTTTCTGCTTGAAAGGGGGTTGGACTACAGGGGTTCTCAACCTTGGCAACTTTAAGACTTGTGGACTTCAACTCCCAGAATTCCTCAGCCAAGAAAGCTCAGTCCACGTCTTAAAGTTGCCAAGGTTGAGAACCCCTGGACTAGAAGGCCTCTTAAGGTCCCTTCCAACTCTGTTTGGAGGTGATGATATTCCCTGAAAGGAAGATATGCAAAACAGCCTTTAAACAGTCCCACGCAAAAAGCTTTAAGTCTGCAGAAAGTTCATCAGGCAGTGACTTTATTTTTTAAAGTATGATTTAACATTTTTAAAGGATTGAAAGAAGCCGTGCAAAAGGACAAGTGTTTCAGTCTCTGACATTGTGGGTTGTTTTTTTTGGGGGGGGGTTAATCTTTGTGGAAAAACCGGTAAAACACAAGCCCCTATTAAGGGTAGCCTTAAGCCTTTCCCAAGATTTGGCCCACCGTGAATCCCACTCCCTGGGGTGATTTTGTTAGTTTCACTGAAACTCTAGAAATCTAGCAATTACCGAAATTCTAGAAATAAATTTACGGATTTATTTCATGCAGCTCATGAAAACCTTTAATCCAACGAATTAAAATGCTCCCAAATTCCCTATAATTTTTTTTTTCCCACACCACAGGCTAACGCAGCTCTCCGCCGCCGCCGCCGTCTAGACACCGCAGGAGGGGAGCTGTCCCAATTTTCTGAGCATTTGGGTGCGAGTTATATCCACAAGAACTCACCTCGAAACATTTTTAATTTCACCAAGGCTTGTTTTTTGTGGCTTTGGCAGGTAGTCCTTGACGTACAATCGTTCATTTAGCGACTGTTCGAAGTTACAACGGTACTAAAAAAAAAAAGTCTTACAACTTTTTCACATGACCGTTACAGCATCTCCATGGCCACATCATCAAAATTCGGACGCTGTGTTTATGACAGTTGCGGTGTCCTGGGATCACCTTTTCCGAGGAGCAAAATCCAAGGGGAAGCTAGATTCATTTGACCACCGTGTTACCAATTTAACAATTGCAGTGATTCACTTAGCCAGTGTGGCAAGAAGGGTCGTAAAACGGGGCAAAATTCACTGGTAAAATGTCTCACTTTGCAACAGAAAGTTTGGGCTCAATTGTAGTCTGGGAGGGTTTGCCTCTGAACAGCAGGACCTGTTGGATTTCTGCCTCACCTGTGAACCATTCTATTCTATTCTATTCTATTCTATTCTATTCTATTCTATTCTATTCTATTCTATTCTATTCTATTCTATTCCATTTATTCTATTCTATTCTATTCCATTCCATTCCATTCCATTCTGCATTTCTATTCTATTCTATTCTATTCTATTCTATTCTATTCTATTCTATTCTATTCCATTCCATTCCATTCCATTCCATTCCAATTCTGCATTTCTATTCTATTCTATTCTATTCTATTCTATTCTATTCTATTCTATTCTATTCTATTCTATTCTATTCTATTCTATTCTATTCTATTCTATTCTATTCTATTCCATTCCATTCCATTCCATTCCATTCCAATTCTGCATTTCTATTCTATTCTATTCTATTCTATTCTATTCTATTCTATTCTATTCTATTCTATTCTATTCTATTCTATTCTATTCTATTCTATTCTATTCTATTCTATTCTATTCTATTCTATTCTCTCATCTATATTCTATTCTATTCTCTAGTCCACCCCTTGATCTTCCCATTTTGGATCTCTTTAAAGGAGATAATCTATTACTGGGCACAATTTGGAGCTCCCCATAAATTCCATTGATTTATTTTCAAAGGCTTGACTGAGTTTGAGAGAGACAAATTGCCGGTATCCTCCTGAACTCCTAGTTCTTGATCCTCTGCCATGACTAACTAGCGAGGCTATTAAGGTACCCTAGGCAATCACCGATCATTTGGGTCCAATCAGCCCCTCAAATTAGAACAGCCCTGGTGCAGAAAAGGCCAGGATGCCTTAACTCCCAATTATTCCCAGATTATCTTTTGAAATCTGAAGAGCTCAAGCTGAATAAATCTAGGGCTTGAGTTACTGACAGCCTGGTGAATCTCTAAAGAGAGCCGGGTTAAAGTTCCAGCCTCCACGGCTGACCTTTGGGGTAGGGGATGCTGTGTTATTGACCAATGGGCAGATAAACAGCCCCAGCCTTTGCTGTCTCCATTGGCAGGCAAATTTCTAGGTTAACGAATAACTGTTTGGCTTTGATGGAAAACCTGGGAACTCATTCTGCCTTTCGGGGTGTTTGAATCAAATCCGAAATAAGCAGAAAAACAAAAAGGCCGGAGTCACTTCTTTTTTTTTTTTAATTTTTTTATTATTAGATATCCATTTGTACATGTAAACAAAGAAAAAATTCAAGTTAAAGCCATTCAATCATTTTAAATTTATAGACCTTCTTCACTCCGTATATCAAAGTTTAACTATAAGCCAACTACATTTTAAAAATTTTAAATTTCACTTCTTTTCAGATCTATCCATTGTACATCAAACAAACAAGTCATCTTATTAAAATTAATAATTTTCATGTCGATACACCCCTCCGTTCAACACATACATTCTTAGTCTATTTAATATATATCTTCCATTAATCACCCTCTCATGTCTCTTGCTCTTACACTTAGTCCTTAAATCAGTCCATAACTCTTTGCCTTTAATTCCTTGCATAAAATATTAAGTTTCTCTTCTTTTCAGTCAAATTCTGGGTTTCTTCCTCTGCCAGGTGGATTTCCATAACACAGCTTCCCTTCCAAGTAATAAATCTCTCTTTATTGCTTGCAATGTCCCTTGGTTCCATATAAGCCATACTCTATGGATTCTGTCAGTTTTGCCAAGAGAAATTTTTAGCCTCCTCTCCTAGATATTTTTCCAATGCTTTTATAACAATTCTTTTCAAATCTTCTTGTTTCTCATTTGGGGATTTTTCCAGTCTCTTGCCCCTAATTGCTGTCAACATCTGGCGATAGTACATCATAGTTGAGTGGTTTTGCACCTCACTTTTCATTTCAGTAAGTTGTCTCTCTTCTTGTCTCTCCACTTATTCCATCTTTTCTTCAACCCCTTCCCAGACCCTCTTCGAATTTCTCCCAATATCTTCTCTCATTTTCCCACTGTGCGTTTGTACTGTTTCTCCGGTTTGGTCCAAGTCCTCAATAACTGCTTTGCTTTGATCTTCCACCATCTTCTCCACTTCTCTGCTTTGTTCCACTGCCTCCATCGTCCTCATCCTTTCTTCCCACCTTTTATCATACATGTCTATTATCATGTCCATCTTTCTCCTTATTTTTTCAAAAGTTGTTGACGTTGCATCTTTTTATTCTTTCGTCGTCATTTCTGGAGAGGCCTGAGTAGACCGGGGGGCCTGGGATTCTGTAGATATGGAGGAAGGTGGGGGGGCAGGTAAGTTGTTCCCTTGTATTTTAAGGATCTGGGCTGGGGAGGGTGCTGCCACCTTTGAGGGCACCAGTTTGGACTGCATAGTGGCCATCCTATCTTCAATCCGCTGTTAGCCAAGCTTCTTTATGCTGAGGATTAATCCTTACGCTTATATTGCCAAGATGTACTCTCTTATATCTCTCTTATATACATCCTTAGGTTTATTTTGCAAAGTTTTTAAGTTATGTGTCTCTGCTGCCCTCTAGAGGTCTCTTTCGCATTACAGTTTCTCTTTCGCCTTTCTCTTCCGGTCACTTTCTCTCTAAAGTGGTCGCCATTTTGGGTACCTTTTGTTTATTGTGGACATAATTGATCCGAGGTAAAATATAAGAAATACTTGCTTTTTAAGCTCCTGCGTTCAGTCTGTCAATCTCTGTGCTTCTTTGAAAAGTTTTCCTCGAGTGGTGGCTGGTCTCAGCGTCTTGGTCTGTCAGCTGACAGATGCTGCTCCTGGCTGGAGCTATTGTGAGCGCACGGGGAGTCCTCTTTCTTACCCCCCGAGCGTTTTTTCGGGGAGTTTTCAGAGGATCTCAACCCCCACCCACAGCTCTTCGCCCCTTCTCCGACCGAGGAGGGTTTTTTTCCGCCGCAAAAAACAGCTGTTTTGCGCTGTTTTGGCGGCTTTACAGGTCCCGTGTCGCAGAGCCTCCGAACAAGGCTATTTCGACCCCGAGGCAGCCACGCCCCTTCCGGCCGAAGTCACTTCTTTGCACGTTCCCTAGTTTCACCCTGCAGACACCAAGACTTCAAATCTCTCCCTCTTTCCTGCCTGCTTCAGTGCCCTTTTAAGCCACTTTATTATAATTTCTTTCCCCATTTTGGAAGGAGTCGAGGAGAAAAGATTTGCTACCCCCTCTGGACATTTGGCAGCCATTAAGAAAGGCAAATATAAAGAATGTATAACAAACTAAATGTTTACAAAAACTAACACCTAATGTTGAATGTATATGTTCTAATATTTACCAAACCAGACGTTTACAAAGATTAATACTTAGTGTTATATGTGGTGTTCTATGATGACTGCTTATTAATATGATCTTATGGTTAATGTTGAACATTTTAACATTGAAAAAACAGACTGAATTTCTACCTCAGGTTACTGAATTACTACCTCAGGACCTATTGGTAGGGATCATACAGGTTTTTAAAAAATGTAACAGGTGTATAGTAGAAGCTTGAAGTGAAAAGTGAAGAATGTCTACCTATTGTTGTATGTTATGTTCTACGATGATCGCTTCTTAATATGATTGCTTATTAATATGATCTTATGTTTAAGGTTGAACACTAATATTGAAAAAGCAGACTGAATTTCCACCCCAGGTTACTGAATCTCTACCTCAGGATCTTTTGCTAGGGATCATAAAAGATAAAATACAACAGACATATAGTTGAGGCTGGAAGTGAGAAGTAAAGAATATTTACCAAATCAGACGTTTACAAAGATTAATACCTAGTGCTATATGTTGTGCTCTATGATGATTGATTATTAATGTGATCTTATATTTGATGTTTAACTACTACCTCAGGACCTAATGCTAGGGATCGTAGAGAATAAAAAATGTAACAAGTGTATAATAGAGGATTGAAGTGAGGAGTGAAAAATGTTTATCAAACCAGACGTTTACAAAGAATAATACGTAGTGTTGTATATCAGATGCTATGATGCTTGATGCATACAAAGATTTTATGTACAATGTTGATGGTCTTAATAAAGGAATTTTTATAAAAAAAAAAAGTCGAAAGTCCGCAAAAGGGGATCACCTGCTATTAATTCTTCCCATTATCAAGCAAAACTTTATTTCATGCTGTTCTTTTTTGAGGAAAGTGTGATTTGTAAAAATACCTGAATCACTTTTACAGGCCTGTATAGAATCCTTTCTCTTGGCTACAGATCTGGTTGGGGGGAGGCGGGGGGAGAAAATTGGGCAATTGAGATTATATTTGCAGCAAGTTATCATGTTGGAATGTTTGTCCCACTTCTGAGTTTATATTTAAGGTGATGTGAAGTTGTACATTACAGACTCTTCCAGGAAATCCAGAAACATGGCACTGCCTCTGTAAAATTTTACAATCTTAAAAATTGGATTTAACTGTAAAATTTAGTATTAGTGATTTGAGTGGTGCTTTTCCCTTGCTTTGTTTAATCATCACTACACAATAGTCTACAGCACAACTTTTTTTTTAAAACACCTAGTACAGTTTTTGGCTTCTTAAACTTCATATTTGGGTAGCTTACGCTGCCTTATGTGTTCAGTGTGAATAGTGTTTAAGTTGAAAATATTGTAAAAAAATTATATTTTTTCAAAAATATTTAAAAAAAAAATAAATAACAGTAGAAATGAAAAAAAAGGGGGGGATCACCTGTCCCGGGGACACCGCCCCCATCATAAATATGAGTCGGTTGCAAGTGTCTGAATTCATATTTATGACGCTTGCACTGTCCCGGAGTCATGTGATGCCCTTTTGCTTCAGTGGGGAAACCGAGGACTACCTGTCTATGCCTTAGAATGTATTTTGTTGTCTTTTTTATTATTATTAAAGTTGTCCTTCTTCTTTTCCTGGTGGTATGCAAAGGTAGCCATAATCCTGCCCTTCCTGGCCAATGAATCTGGATTGCTCTCCAAAGGAAGGCTTCGTTGTCACACCTGTTGGTTCCTACCTCACCCTAAATTACAAATCTGCCAACACAATTTTTAGTCCCTGTGTTATGCAAACTCAGCTCCTGCAGTTAGCTAAGGGCACAGTTGTGCAAGGAGAATCCCGACAATTGAGTTAATTACATAAACAAATTTTGTTTAAGTCACCCTGCTTAAACGCCTCCCATCTAAAGCTGACCAAGTACCTCTTGAGGTTTTGCAAAGACTCAAACCAGTTGATCCAGAATGTGCTCAGCTGATCTATTTAAATTATAAATAAAGTCAGAGAAGGGGGGGAGATGGGCCCATATTTGCATCCCTTTTAATGTCTTTATAAGCCCAGAACAAGAGAAACCAAAGCTTTCAGGGGTCATTTTTTTCCACTCTGTACATGATGTCAGGTCTTATTTACATGTCAATGTGAAGTGCTCAACTGACCCGTTGATTTTATATATTTTTTTAAATGAAAGCAGGCTTTCTAGTCTCACGATCAATAATTGTCAGTGTTCCTGGGAGGTGTTTCCTTGTGGAGAGGAGACAGCAAAAGAGCATTTAATTGGCGATAGATTATATTTATCGAAGTGACAGCAAAGAAGTCTGGGCCCATCTCTTGGCGCCTTGGGTGGGGGGGGGGAGAGAGAAAAAGATTCAAGGTGGGGATGGAAGAGGGAAGGGAACAGGATCCTCCTCATAATCTCACATCATTCTGAATTATTCATAGGCATCTTTAAAGTGGGTTGATAAATCGAAACCGATTTGATGGTCCTATTCACCCACGTAAACTCATGGGGAAGAGGCGGAAGAGAAAGGCTATGGAGGGGCAGAGTGAAAGGTCATTTGGCAATGGGGGGGGGAGGCAATATTAAGAAGTGTTTAAGAGATGGAGCTCTAGATCAGTGTTTCTCAACCTTGACAATTTTAAGGCATGTGGACTTCAACTCCCAGAATTCCACAGCCAGCATTGCTGGCTGTGGAATTCTGGGAGTTGAAGTCCATATGTCTTAAAATTGTCAAGGTTGAGAAACACTGCTCTAGATCTTTGGATTAACCTCAGCCTTGCTGAACAAGCCTTACCTGGCTGCCCTCTGAAACAGAGGTGTGCCCTTTCCACACAACCTGGGGTTGGAGAAGTGGGAACTCCAGCCTCCACTCTGCCCTCAGCCTTAGCATTTCCTCCCCAAAGAAAATCCTATTCTGCAAAAGGAGGAGAAGGAGGGCTCATCCTTCTTTGGAGGAAACTTGTGAAAATAAACTACCCATCGAGAAACACACATCTGTCTGTCTGTCTGTCTGTCTGTCTGTCTATCCATCTATCTATCAGATCTATCCATCCATCGTTCATCCCTTCCTCATTTCATCCATCCATATCCACCTATCTATATCCATCCATCTAGCCATCCATCCATCCTCCTTTCCTCTCACCCCTTCATCCATCCATCTATTGTCAGATCTATCTATCTATCTATCTATCTATCTATCTATCTATCTATCTATCTATCTATCTATCCATCCATCCATCCATCCATCCAGCATATCCATCTTCCTTCCTTCCTTCCATTCAACTATCCTATCTATCTATCTGTCTATCTATCTATCTATCTATCTATCTATCTATCTATCTATCTATCTATCTCCATCCATCCATCCAGCATATTCATCATCCTTCCTTCCTTCCTTCCTTCCTTCCTTCCTTCCTTCCTTCCTTCCTTCCTTCCTTCCATTCAACCATCCTATCTATCTATCTATCTATCTATCTATCTATCTATCTATCTATCTATCTATCTATCTATCTATCTATCTATCCATCCACCCACCCATCCATCGATCGTATCTATCTACCTGTCTATCTATCCATCTATCCTGCCTCCCTCCATCATATCTATCTGTCTTTCTGTCTGTCTGATTTATATGGCCATCCATCTCAAACATAGTGGAATTTGAGCTGAAAACCCCTGACAGGCATTAGACGGGAACAGATTCATCTTTCTCTCTCTTGGCTGTAGCCATCTGGAATTTGGCAACCTAAATATGGTACCCCTTATGAGCTGACAGTCTAGATTATAAAAATAAAGAGGCACCTTTTTATCCTACTTATTGCTGCTCCAAGGGCACTAAAATGCCCCCCCTTTTTTTTAGGGCATTTCGTTTCATATCTCTCTTCAACCATTGACATCACAGCCTGTATGGATCACTGGGCTATTTATTAACTAATCTGTTTTTGGGAATTGTAGCAGACAGCATGCAACATTTTCTTCTTTATACAATCACATTAGAATTCAAACCACATTATTGTTTGCTACAGTCTGTGGCTGCATTCACAGTTTTCGATGTGTCACCTTAGCCACGACCACTGGGATTTTACATTTGCACAAAGTCACACCCTAACCACCTGCACTGGGGTTCAACCCAGCTCGGGTGCCCCCTTTATATTCCTCCCAATGGGACATTTCTCTCTCTGCCACCATCTTTCAGCTTGCTTCAAAATGAATGTTTGCTTTCTCCTCACTCTTCTTCAATATATATATCCTTGTGTTGGGGGAATTGTCTAATGAAATATTTAAGATTTGGATGGGCCTGCCACCTCTTGTTTGCTCCTTTTTGTGAGCAAGAATGCACGCAGGTTGCCAGGGTCTCTCCAGATGGATAGGGACGGTGTTTGCATTGGTTACAGCTGTGTCCCCTGGATTCCTAGCTGAGACACCAGCTTGGCCATCCTTTGTCCGGCATTGTGAAGAGGACACCGAGGGGGCCATGTTTATACAAACCAGATAGCCATCCTTGCCGGACCTTGAGGTTTTGTCTTTTTCCCTGGGCAAAAAAAAAACAAAAAAACAAAAAAAAAGGTTGAGGAGACCAAACATAGGGCTGGAAAGACAGAGCGTGTTCAAGGTGATAATAAATGAGGAATCCCATTAAGGCTGGGCCGGACAATAAATTAAAAAGCCAAAGAGATCCCATTTCTTCTCCTCTCTCTCTCTCAAAGAAGTCTCCTGCTGTTTCAGTTCTGGGAAACAGCTTTTTTCCCCCACTAACTGCTCTCTGATTTATAATCCTACTTTTGGACAGGCGAAGAAGTGGCTGAAGCCTTTGAGCACTGCTTGAGAATTTCCTTAAAGGCTGCCTGTTTCTTGAAACAGGGTGCAGAGGAATTAGGCAGGTCACTTTTTCAGCCCTTCTTACTCCAGTGGCCAGCAGTTCCCCCCACCCCTCATACAGACAGGCCAAATAATATCCCACTCTCCAATTCCTTCTTAATGAACTCAGAATGAACACCCTCCCTGCGTTCTGCCCTCAATAGTGCCAATGAATAGGAAGACTTACGATCATAAAGGAGCTCAAAATATCCACTGCCAACCCAGGCAAGGGTTAAGTCAGTTTTCTCCCATTTTGCAACCTTTTTGCCACAGTCGTTGTGAATCACTGCAGTTGTTAAATGAATCTTGCTGAAATTAAGTAAATCAGGTCCCCCCCCCACCCCGTAGACTTTGCTTGTAGGAAGCTGGCTGGGGAGGTTACAAATGGTGATCCCATGACCCCGGGACAGTGCAACTGTCCTAAGTACATGCCAGTTGCCAAGCACCTACATTTTAATAATGTGATTCTGGGGATGCTGCGTTACAATTGTAAGCATGAGAACTGGTCATAAGTCACTTTTTTTCACTTTTTTTGGGGGGGAACAGTCGAAAGAGTTGTAAATTAAGGATTACTTAATTCCGCCCTGAGTCTTGGGAGAAGGGCGGCATATAAGTTTAATAAATAAATAAATAAATATAGGTTTAATAAATAAATAAATTGCCTGTATTTTGCAATGGACAGGAGGCAGAGGCTTGGATGCTAGTTTTCCAAGTGGTTTGGATTAAGATAATAATAATAATAATAATAATAATAATAATAATAATAATAATAATAATAATAATAATAATAATAATAATAATAATAATAATAATAATAATAATAATAATAAAAAGTTGGAAGGGACCTTGGAGGTCATCTAGTCCAACCCCCTGCTCAGGCAGGAAACCCTATACCATTTCGGACAAATGGCTGTCCAGTCTCTTCTTGAAAACTTCCAGTATTGGAGCATTCACCCCTTCTGGAGGCAGGTTGTTCCACTGGTTAACTGTTCTCACTGTCAGGAAGTTTCTCCTTAGTTCCAGGTTGCTTCTCTCCTTGATTAGTTTCCACCCGTTGCTTCTTGTCCTGCCTTCAGGCGCCTTGGAGAATGGCTTGACTCCCTCTTCTTTGGGGCAGCCCCTGAGATATTGGAAGACTGCTATCATGTCCCCCCCCCTCGTCCTTCTCTTCCTTAAACTAGACATACCCAATTTCAGCAACCGTTCCTTATAAGCTTAAATACTGTTTGTTTTAGGTTCAGTGTTTCCTTTTGATTAGGTTGACACTGTGTCAAAATTTTATCATTTTTTAAAGTAACGTTTACACTTTATAGTAACGTTTGGCTTTTATTTATTTATTTATTCCTTTCCAGACCACAACTGGAGAATCTCTTTACTGGAACAAAACTTCAGGACTCCACTCCAGGAGGTTTTCTGTGTAAAAGGTAGGAGAATTTGAGATTTATTTTTTTTTAAAATTCACACAACATCTGTTGTTCCAGCTGCAGTTGAACTACAGTTGCTAGCTGCATCTCTTGGCACTCGCTGTGGCTGCTGGGGACAGTAGTTCAACAAACATGGACAGCAGCTCTAAATACACCCATATTTCCATGGCTAATCAAGACAGTCGTTAAATGCGATTTGTGCCATTTTATGACTTTTCTTGCTACCGTTGTTAAATTAGTCACACGGTTGTTAAGTGAATCTGGCTTCCCCATTGCTTGTCAGAAGCTTGCAAATGACCACAGGATATTGCAACAGTCATAAGTGCATGACAGTGGCCAAGCGTCTGGATTCTGATGCTGCGATGGTCGTAAGAGCGGGAAACGGTCATAAGTCACTTTTTTTCAGTGCTACTATAACGGAAGAAATGCTGCTGGGCAACTGTCAGAGAAAAGAGGACCCAGCCCTCAGAGGCATAATGGGTGGAAAAAGAAACCCTTCCTTGTTTCCAGCCTGTAAACAGCAATTTGTACTTTCAAATCCCCAGATTCTGTTCGTAGAGCCTTACGATAAAGCAGAATTAGCTTCTCTGGCCCTGTTTCCTGTCTGATCCACCTGGGAAGGCCAGCCAAAGGCTCTCAGCCCAGGATGTGCATCACAATTTTCTCAAAAGCCTCCCACTTTGTTCAGCCCTGTTGCAACTGTAATATCCTGACCGACAGCTGTGCAGCCTCTGTTTAAACATCTCCAGCCCATTGCAATCTCAGGCAAGTTTACCCGACTTTTTAGTTCCTTCTGCAAATTTGCCAGAGCCCGCTGGCTTGCCGTTTTCACCCGCTACTTTCCATCCCAGCGCAATAAAGGGCACGTCTCCCACCATTGTCTCTCTGACAGACAGGCCTTTCAGAATGTCAGGACCTTGACTGCATCTCTCTGTACAATCTTCGCCTTTTTCCAAGCACGCCTACCCGACTCTTTTCAAGACTGAGGTGATCTTTTGACTTAACTGCCATCAACTTTCCCCAGCAGTTGAGATGCAGATTTACATGGGCACCTCTGTCCATTCTGAGGGGGGGGGCGACAACCCTATAGAAATTGTTCGTCCTTGACTTCTTCTGCTTGACTATCTAACCCAGAGTTCTCCCGGCATTTCTGAGTGGTCTCCCATTCACACACTCACTTCAGCCGCTGTCCAGAGAAATGGGCTGTCCAGGCAACTGTTGAGGAGCCAGCTTTGACTCACATTGTTTTGAGAATCAATTTAAAAAAAAAAAATAGGCCAATTCCCCTGTCTAATTCCGGAGAATTTTAATCAGATGGAAGGAATCGAACTAGGGAACAGATGGACACCAGCCCTCAGAGCTCCTTGGCTATACAGGTGGGCCTCGACTTACGAACATAGTTGGCACCACCATTTGTTGCCAAGGAAGGAGGTTTTTAACTGAGTCGTGTCCGATTTTACGACCTATTCGACACAGTTGTGAAGTGAATCACTGCAAAGTGAATCACACTACTGTCCTTAAGTGACTCAGTTTCCCCCATTGACTTAGCATCTTGGAACATGGCTGGCAAGGTCTCAAGGTCTGAAACGGCAATCACCTGAACGCAGGAGGCTGCCACCATTGTAAATAAATGCTGGTTGGATTTTTAAGGTGACCAACCATCCTCCTTTAGGGAGGACAGTCCTCCTTTTGTAAGTTTTGTCCTCTCTCGAAAAGTGTCCTCCTCCATGTCCTCCTTTTCGATATTTGAAGACTAAAATCTGTAAATCTCCGTATTCGATCAATGCCAAGCCGATCCGTTGCGTGTGATGTGATGTATTTGTATTTGACATGACGATTCGTCAAGGCTCGGGACAGTGCGGCGAGAGGCGATTATGAGACGCATGCGCTCCGCACAGGAGAATCGTTTCTAGAGAGTGCACCACACGCAAGAGTGCGCCACACGCAAGTGGCTTTGTTTACTTCTTACCGAAACACGACACGGCACACATGCATGCATTAGACTCACTTTTTTTTTCCTTCAATTTATTTGTGTCCCCCTTCTCATTGTAAAAAAGTTGGTCACCTTAATTTTGATCACATGACTGTGGGGGGGTGCTGTGATGGAGAACCGGCTGTAAGTCGCCTTTTTTCAGTGCTGTTGTCACTTTGAACAGTCGCTAAACGGATGGTTGTAAGTCAAAGGACTACCTGTAGGGGCTTCTCCTACCCTCCTGTGTTGTCCAGCCTGCTTGCCTTGCAGAAGCAGGGACAGCCAGGGGAAGGCAGGAAATGACCTGTGTCCTGGGTTCAAAGCCGCACCAGTGAGAAAAGCAGGGATGTGAATGTGCCAGAAAAGACCGCTGCTCCACCCCAACCCACTCCTGGACGGGAAGACCTTCCTCACGGTGCAATAATTCAAGGCCTGCTTCCTTATTTTTCCCTCTCTGCTGTGCTCCCGAGTCAGGAATGGATTCCAGTCTTTTGGACGGCTTCCTCATCCCAGATCTGGGAGAGGCTGCAGACTTTCTCTCCCAGCTGGCTCTGTCTTGTTCTTTTTGGAGAAGTGGGTGGGGATGACAAAAGAAAGGGAGAAGAGGGATGTGTGTGTGTGTGTGTGTGTGTGTGTGTGTGTTTGTCTGTGGCAGTGATGGTGGTGCAAGAGAGCCTGGCCACCGAATGCAACTTTCCTCGGCAGCCCTTGTGATGCAGGAGGGCCTGCGAGCAAAGCCCCATTGTTGTTTGTTTGTTTGACCTGGCTTTTGTTCAGCCCCTCAAGGGAGGGTCCAAGTTGAACAACAGCTGGAGGGTGGGATCTGGACTTGCAGCCCAGGAGAAGGAAGAGGGGGATGCAGCACAGAGTGCTCTGTTTCCTCTTTTTTTTTTTAATTTTTTATTAAGTATATATTTATAAATGTAAACAAAGGAAAAATTCAAGTTGAATGCTATTCAACTTAATACAATCATTTTAAAACATGCCAGCTCGGTTGCTCACAGAGATCAGCAGCCTTCCCAGTTCCTCTGTGCAGAAAACACCTGACGCTTTTGTCTGGGCTTGGGATCAGGCTGAGTCAGCGCGTGGAAGGGAGGCCACCTGGAGATCCTGAAGCTGGCAGGTAGACTGGCCTCTCCAGATTGGAAGGAAATCCCCAGCTTCCTGGTGTGTGCGGTTGCCAGAGAACACAGAACAGATACATTCATGAGGTGCTCCTCATCTAAGCTTCACCTTTTAAAGTTGTACAGACTCTTTAAAGGTGTTGTGAAGCTTTGCCCCCTCCCCTCCACACCACCACTCAGACCCAAACCTGGGCTAAGAGCTGTGTTCTTTTCAACAGTAGGGCCCAGGGAGAAAAGAATCACTCCAAACTCTTTCAGAATTTGGCCCTCTGTCTGCTTTAGCCTGTCCCAATTTTGGTGCATTCTTGAAAGGCTAGGACAGGGGTGGCGAACCTATGGCACGGGGGCCAGAGGCGGCACTCAGAGCCCTCTCTGTGGGCACGTGCACCATCGCCCCAGTCCTGGGCCTTCAGCTGGGTTTTATAAAACCTTTTCGCTTTAGGCCTCCGCCATCGTGTGCAAAAAAAAAAAAAAATGGTTCAATCAATCAGTCAATTTCAACTTCTCGGGGGAGGGGGGGAAAAAGATTTTGCAAAGTTGGAATTGATTGATTGAACTTTTTAGTCCCACCCAGTCTGCCGTTACTACTGCAGCCACGCCCACCCAATGGGCCACGCCCACCCGGCACCCGACGATGCATAAGTGGGTTTTGGGTTGCAGTTTGGGCACTCGGTCTCTAAAAGGTTCGCCATCACTGGGCTAGGAAGTCCAGTCTTAGAGAAGGACTAGAGGTGACTTGATAGTAGTCTTCCAATATTTGATATGTTGCCACAAAAACAGTGGATGGAAACTAATCAACGAGAGAAGCAACCTGGAATTAAGGAGAGATTTCTCCTGACAGTGAGGACCATGAACCAGTAGCACAACTTCTCTTCAGAAGCTGTGGGTGCTCCATCAGTGGAGGCTTTTAACAACAAACAACCATTTCTCTGGAATGCTATAGGGCAGGGGTCTTCAAACATGGCCCTTTGATGACTGGTGGATTTCAACTCCCAGAATTCTTCAGCCAGACACGCTGGGAGTTGAAGTCCACCAGTCATAACTGGGCCAAGTTTGAAGGCCCCTGGTATAGGGTCTCCTGCTTGAGCAGGGGGTTGGACTAGAAGGCCTCCAAAGGTCCCTTCCCATTGTGCTATGCCATATTACTGTATTATGGATCCTTTCGGCCCTGCTAGCTGGCAATTCCCGGAGGTGAAGTCCCTCCCTCTGCTAGTGGGACTCTGCCCTAGAGCACTGTGGTGTTGTCAAGCTCAGCTGTGACCTTGACCAGTAGCCAGGAGGATGGTGTGTGGGTGTGTGGGTGTGGGTGTGTGGGTGAGAGGTGTAGGGAAAAAGAAGTCTCCGGAGAGGAGGAGTGTTGAAGAAAAACATCTTCGGTTAAGTGTGAGCACAAGCAGCAAGGCTGACACGCTGACCTCGGGAGCTTGGCAGCAGCCCAGCCAATTACAGGACTTGGCAAGGGAGCGTGAGAAAGCAGGGGGCCACAGGCGAGTGCCTTTGCAGCTGCACAAAAACCCGGGGCGTGGGGGTGGAGGAGATGCTGCCGAACAGGGGGAAAACACACACACACACACACACACACACAAACACACACTAATTAGAAAAAGACCTGGCCCCGAAGCCTTCCCACCACAAACACCCAACAGCCTTGACCCTCTCCTGCCAAATGCACAACCTTAAGTGATTTGAGGAGGGTGGAATTTGCTAGGTTGGAAGGGCAGGTGTGTGTGTGTGTGTGTGTGTGTGTGTGTGTGTGTGTGTGTGTGTGTGTGTGTGTGTGTGTGTGGAAAAGAGCGGCAGAGGCCACAAAGCGGAGCTGTCAACACTCTGAGGTTGAGGTAGGGTGGGGCAAGACACAAGAGAAGGTACGCCCCCCCACCCTTTCTTAGATGAAGCAAAACTTCACTGTCATTTCTAGTCTCTTCTCTGGATGTAAGAGGCTCAAACCTGGAATAATGGGATTGGAAGGGACCTTTGGAGGTCTTCTAGTCCAACCCCCTGCTGAAGCAGGAGACCCTACACCATTCCAGACAAAGGGTTGTCCGATCTCTTCTGGAAAACCTCCAGTGATGGGAGCACCCACGACTTCTGGAGGGAAACCCTTCCACTGGTTGATTGTCCTCACTGTCAGGAAGTTTCTCCTTAATTCTAGGTTGCTTCTCTCTTTGGTTAGTTTCCGTCCTTTGCTTCTTGTCCTGCCCCCCCCACCCAGGTGCTTTGGAGAATAGGTTGATGGTGCACACCCTTCAACTTGGACTGGAGGAGAATATGCCAACCCAATCCACAGGAAACGGATTTTCAACCTTCTGCCTTTTGGGGTGGTCAATGCCAATCTGGGTTGTCTTTGAGGACCCCCTACCCTTGTGAGGAGGAGGTAGAAGGACCCAGGGAGATAGCTGACTTGCACTCACCCTCTCTTCCACTTAAAAGAAGTGGAAGTAATTCAGAAAGTTAGGCCAAAACCCCAGATTGGCGTTTGAGGGGGTGGGAGCTAATATATGCACATGGGGAAGTCTTAATGCTTTTTTTTTTTTTTTTTGCAATTTGATTGGGTGCCTCCTCCCGCTGCTTTCCCACCCTTACTCTCCATTTGGGCAATAATTATTTTGGACAAGCTCGGGCTCTAATGAGTTGCAGGCAGACGCCGCCAGTTCCAGCCCCTTCCCCAAGCCTTTTGCAGCCTCACTTACAAAATGGCATTGCTCCCCTCCAAAGGAAAGTAAACTTAATTAAGCCCTGGGCCTCTGTGAGAAGGAGAAAGGAATGAGAGGCCCGACCGTAAGATCATGCCCAGCTCATGTAGGTCATGGGACCGATCTGGGAGCAATTTTAGTTTAGCCCTGGCCTCTGTTAACATGCCAGCAAATTCATTTTATTCTCTCTACTCCATTGCTTGCTTGCAAACCTTCATTTCCTGTTTGTTCCATGACATCCAGAGGTGTTTCAGACAAGTGTTGGCAAGACAAGAATTGATGTGGCCTTACCACCTGTTTGAAAATGAACTATTTTGGCCTGGAGAAGTGGGAAACACACACACACACACACACACACAGAGAGAGAGAGAGAGAGAGAGAGAGAGAGAGAGAGAGAGAGAGAGAGAGAGAGAGAGAGAGAGAGAGAGAGGTGGGAATAAAGTCTCCCTTGTGCTACTTTTTTTGCACCTCTGCTGCTTTCCTGAAAAAAAAGAAAAAGCAGCACGCATTCTCCTAGTGCCACCTACACAGTGCCAACGTGGTGTATATCAATAAAACACGAGTTGCTTATGCACACACTCTCCTACACTCATTTCCTCCCCCCTTTGCTGTGCCACGAACAGACTTTACAATTTTCAGGGCCTCCAATCCCAGTCTAGGTCTCAGAATTGATGTTTCCATGGAAGTTTTAGGAATTTCTGATGCTGGGTGTTGTCCCACGTGGTGGCCAGCAATTCAGCTTTGGACCCAAGAGTTACGTTCCTCCAGGTCTCAAGTTTCCAGGTTTTTGCAGTATTTGGGTGTGTCTTCATAAGCCTCACTGAGGTGAGATAGGCTGTAAATTATCTCAATAAATTAAGTGTGACACGTGGGAAATAGCAGAGGAATATCGAAACAGGGAGCAAAGAAGTCAAATGCCCTTTGGGATCTGATTCTTTAAAAATTCCACATGTTCAGGATTCATTAAGGGCTCCATTGTAAGAGGACCTGAGAGATATATCCCAAATGTTTTTTTTTTTTTAAATGGTTGGTTTGTTAACATCAAAAAAATGGCAGGTGTCATGCAGGAATACGAGGCTCAAAAGTCTTTAAAAAGACCAGGTGGCTTCCTGGTTGTACACACCAAAACCTTTAAGGAAAGGCCAAAGATTTATCAGGATGGAAGGACAAGGGGAGACCCAGGTTGGTCTCATGACTACAGCACAAGGCTAGAAACCAGGAGCCTGTGAGTTCTAGATCCACCTTAGGCTAGAAACCGGGAGATTGTGAATTCTAATTGCACCTTAGGCTAGAAACCAGGAGAGGGTGAGTTCTAGTCCCACCTTAGGCTAGAAACCGGGAAATGGTGAGTTCTAGTTCTTCTCTGGGTTAGAAACCAGGAGAGGATGAGTTCTAGTCTCACTTTAGACTAGAAACCGGGAAATGGTGAGTTCTAGTTCTTCCCTGGGTTAGAAACCAGGAGAGGGTGAGTTCTAGTCCCACCATAGGCTAGAAACCGGGAAATGGTGAGTTCTAGTTCTTCCCTAGGTTAGAAACCAGGAGCTGGTGAGTTCTAGTCCCACCTTAGGCTAGAAACTGGGAAATGGTGAGTTCTAGTTCTTCCCTAGGTTAGAAACCAGGAGCTGGTGAGTTCTAGTCCCACCTTAGGCTAGAAACCAGGAGCTGGTGAGTTCTAGTCCCACCTTAGGCTAGAAACTGGGAAATTGTAAATTCTAGTTCTTCCCTAGGTTAGAAACCAGGAGCTGGTGAGTTCTAGTCCCACCTTAGGCTAGAAACCGGGAAATGGTGACTTCTAGTTCTTCCCTGGGTTAGAAACCAGGAGCTGGTGAGTTCTAGTCCCACTTAAGCACCAAGCCAGCTTGCATCAGTTCCTCTCTAGGAAGGAAGCAATGACAAACCGCTTCTGAAATCTTGCCAAGAAAACTGCAGGGATTTGTCCAGGCAGTTAACCGGGAGTCAAGGCTGACTCAAAGGCAGACACGTGCGCGCGCACACACACACGCCCGCCCGCCACCGCCTCTACCCTTTTCCCTCTCCCCAAAACAGGCGACGTCTCCGGGGGTGCTGCTGAATGAATTCCAGCCAGCCGGGAGTTTATTCTTCTTCAGTAGGAACAAACCCAAGAGCAGCACGGAGCAGACACAACTGCCTGGCCTGCTTGCACAGCGAGCCAGAGGGTGTTCACTCACACAAGCTCTCCTCGGCTGGTGTGAACCGCACAGCCACAGAGAGCTGCGTAAGGACCTCCTTCGAGAGCAGGAACATGATCCAGCTGCCTTTCCTTCCAGGAAGGGTCTGGGTAACGTCCTGCAAACACACCCCGGGAGAGAATCCGTGTCGTGTTCCCCCTCCCCCCCCGCGCACTCTTCAGAAGGTCAACCTATAATTGTTTCTAGCTGCTCCCCAGCTTCCTCTGGCTTCTCCACAAAGCGGCTTCCGTGTAAGCAGACACGCGTTTTTTGGGAAGCCGGAAAGAGCGCGCCGGGGCTCCCGTTTGCAGGCGTTTCCTCCCTTAAGAGGCGCCGATCGTCTCCAAGGTGCTGATGTGTTGGTGTGTTGGTGGATTTCTCATCCCACCTTTTGCTCAAGGGCTCCGGCGATTCTATTTCTTCCCTCCCTCCCTCCACCACCACCCCCCTCCGTTCTGCGTGGACTTCATCAGCCATTTCCTTGGAAAGGATCAGCAGTGGAAAAGAGCGCGATGGCATACGCCAAGCTAGTTTTCGGAAGGGCCCCGAAGTCCCTGAAGCATGAGGAAGTGCTAATGTCAAAATTAAGAGTAATTGGGCCATCTCAGCAGGTGTTTAAGGTAGACGTGGCTGGAGGGGGGGAGAGACTGGCATGGATTTTCAAGGGTTTAAGGTAGAAGTCGCCTAAATCTTCAGCTCAGGAGCACTGAAATATAGATAATAATAATAATAATAATAATAATAATAATAATAATAATAATAATAATAATAATAATAATAATAATAATAATAATAATAATAATAATATAGTTGGAAGGGACCTTGGAGGTCATCTAGTCCAACCCCCTACTCAGGCAGGAAACCCTATACTATTTCAAACAAATGGCTGTCCAGTCTCTTCTTAAAGACTTCCAGTGTTGGAGCATTCACCTCTTCTAGAGGCAGATTAGTTGTTCTGTCAGGAAATTCCTCCTTAGTTCTAGGTTGCTTCTCTCCTTGGTTAGTTTCCATTCCTTGCTTCTTGTCCTGCCTTCAGGTGCTTTGGAGAATAGTCCTTTGACTTACAATCATTTGTACCATGGCACGGAAAAAGTGAGACTTACGACCCTTTTTCACACAACCGTTGCAGCATCCCCACAGTCACACCATCACAATTTGGATGCTTGGCAACTGACTCTCATTTATGGTGGTTGCCGTGTCCCCAGGGGTCATGCAGTCCCCTTTTATGACCTTCACACAAGCAGAGCCAAAGAAGCTTCTGGGATGAGAAGCAAAATGTCTTCAAACAAATAATAGTAGTAGTAGTAGTAGTAGTACGGTAGTAGTAGTAGTAGTAGTAGTAGTAGTAGTAATAATAATAATAATAATAATAATAATAATAATAATAATAATAATAATAATAATAATAATAATAATAATAATAATAATAATGTCCAACTGCCTTTTGAAAAAGCCCTTTTGGTGACTGAGCGTCTCCACGGAGGTTTCTTGCTACAGTTATTCCTCTTGGATCGCCCCCCAAATTTCCCCTTATTCCTCATGCAGGCTAAATTGAAGTCAAAAGGAAGCAAAAAACTTCCGCAAACAAGAGGGGCCGGAGTCAGCCCCCTCCCAGTTCAGATGTCATCCCGAGAGGGAAAAAAAAAAACAATTTTAAAGCTTCGCTCCTTTTGTTTTTCTGGAGCTGAGCTCTTGGGAATGAAGACAGTTTAACCCATAGCCGAGAAATCTTGACTCATTTTTCGGATGGCAGGAGTTTGTCCTTATTAGCAAGGAGAGCGTGAGAGGGGAGATGGTGGGGGCTGGAGGGAAAAAGACAGAAGGATTTTTATTCTCCTCCTCTAAGCAGAGCCCCCCCCCAAAATTGGATATTCTGTGATAATATTTACGGTCTCTCTCCAGTTGGGAATGTCAGAACATGACATTATTCAAATCCTCCATACCAAAAGCAGGAGCCAGAAACAGCTTCACCATCGGCTGTTTTTGTCAGGAACAATGTTGGGATGCTTTGCTTTAGCAGGGGGAGCGTCTTTTTGTGTGTGTGCATGTGTGTATGTGGTGTTTTGCAGAGGTTTGCATCCAGTAATGGCACACAAAGATTTATTTTCATTCTTTCTTGAATTCCCCATTCTTTGTTAATCCCTTTGACGGAGGGAGACGCAGCTGAGAAATTTTAGCCTAAGTATAAATAAACAATGAAGTGGGGGGGGGAGATAAAGGGAGGTTAGGAAGTTTGGGGGCAAATGTCACCAAACATTGGGGGGCAGTCAGGAAGCATCTGAGGTCAGGCTGAATTCCAGCCAGGCTTGTTGCTTTTGAAATGTTCACAGCTCTGCAGAAACATGGCCCTGTTTGGCTATACCTGTTTGCAGTTTTATACAGAAGGTTGCCTGTTTGAAGGAGGCTGTGTATGTCTCTGTGTGTGTGTGTGTGTGGGTGGAGCAGTTGTCAAGCTGTTCAAGGCCAGCTGCACCCCCATCTCACGGGGCGGGCGCCCCCCCAGACGGAGGAGGAGGCCTGAGTTGAACCAAAGCTGCTTTGCTTTCCCCCTTTGCTGCTGCTTGTGTGCCTCAGCCCATGAAGTGAATTTGGCAGGACTTCAGAGCAGGGAGGAAAGAGAGGGAGGCTGTGTCAACTCACAGGAAGGGAGGAAAGTGGGAGGGGGGGGACTGGGAGGAGAAGCAGGGACAGGGTTGACAGGAAGGGATGGAGAGCTTGGGAAAAGCCAGCCTCCCTTGCGGCCAAGTCTCAAAGCGGGGGGGGGGGGTGGCTTCAGCAGCCTATCAGTTACGCAAATAATAATAATAATAACAACCCCTTTGCAATTTACTATCTCCAAAAGAACAAGAAGGGTGTCTTGTGCAGGGTCCAGAAACTGACCCACAGAAAGCCCCCCCCCTTCCCGCCCTCCTTTGAAATTTTGAACTAGCTTTTCTAGGGTCCAGCAATGGCGCAGGGGAAAAGTCTCTCCCCCTCCCCTTCTCTAAAATTCCTGGATTTAGTTTTGGCTGTTCCTCCACTTCCCAGCCTTGGGCAAGACTGGAGCTGGAAGCTGATGAGGAAGGGCCTGGAAGCAGCCCCGCAAACTCGCTGGGAGCCAAAATTACACACTGGGAGCCCACTGGGGGGTGGGGGAAATCCCCGGGGACTCCACAGCTCCTTGCCCCCCCCAAACCGTCCCTGTTTCAGCATTGCCAACTTGGCACTTTCAGATGCTCGATGGGTCTATTCCGCCTCCACCCCATTTGCAAAATAAAATAAAATAAAATAAAATATAATAAAATAATAAAATAATAAAATAAAATAATAAAGTAAAATAAAAAATAAAATAAAATAAAATAAAATAATAAAATAAAATAATAAAGTAAAATAAAAAATAAAATAATAAAGTAAAATAAAAAATAAAATAATAAAATAAAATAAAGTAAAATAAAAAATAAAATAAAATAATAAAATAAAATAATAAAATAAAATAAAATAATAAAGTAAAATAATAAAGTAAAATAAAAAATAAAATAAAATAAAATAATAAAATAAAAATAAAATAATAGTAATATAAAATAAAATAATAAAATAAAATAATAAAATAATAAAGTAATATAAAATAAAATAATAAAATAAAATAATAAAATAAAATAATAAAGTAATATAAAATAAATAAAATAAAATAATAAAATAAAATAAAATGTAATAAAATAAAATAATAAAATAGTAAAATAAAATGCAATAAAATAAAATAATAAAATAAAATAAAATAAAAGGGGGGTGTATTATAAGCGAATGCAAGCTTTGCAAACGCGGGGCCAGGCTGCAAAAGTCCGCCCTCCCCTCTCCTGGCCCAGCGGACCGGGTCGAGGCGATGCGGCCGCCCAAGAGGGTGGATAAAAAACGCAGGAGCCCAGCTGGCCTCCCCTCCCCTCCCTCCCTTCCCCTCCCTTCCTCCGCCGCGCTCAGCCACCCGCCGGCCTCCCAGCCGCCGCCGCCAGTCGCGTGGCCCTCGCGCAGCCCCCGGTGGCGCGTGCAGACTGCGCTCTGCGCCCCCCCGCCCCACATCTGCGCTCTGCGCCCCCCCCGCCCCACATCTGGCTCCGGCTGCTGGTGGCTATGTGGGGGGAGAGCGGGGGGGGGAGAGAGGAAGAGGAGGAGATTCCTTGGAGCATGTGCAGGGTGGGATAACACCCCCTCCACCCACTACACAGCCTAAATGTGCCACAGCTTGTTTTTGCTGCTTAAAAAAATAGTGGGGGGGGGCGAGTGTGTGCCTGAGCATCCCAGTCTTTTTTTCTTTTTTTCTTTTTGGAAGACGTTTGCAATGCAAATAGAGGGGAAGGGTCTTGAAGTGGGCACGGTGGAGAACGAAGTGAGGGCCAGGGAGAAAACCTGGGAAGGGACCCCCCCTCTTCCCTTTCACTCACTTAGCAGAGCTGGTCTCCTCTATACATTCTCAGCTTTTTCTGCCCCTTCACCAGCATCTAGGTTGAACAGGCAAAATACAGGCAGTCCTCAACTTATGACCCCAATGGAGCCCAAAAGCGAGACATTTGTTAAGTGGGTTTTGCCCTGTTTTACGACTTTTCTTGTCCGGCTGTTAAGTGAGTCACCGCAGCTGTTAGTCACGGGGTTGCAAAAAGTGATCTCTGATCCCAGGAACACAGCAACTCTCATAAACATGAGCCAGTTGCCAAAGTCGTCCCCCCCCATGCTGCAAGGGTCCTAAAAGTGTGAAAAAAACCGGTCATAAATCACTTTTTTTTCCAGGGCCTCTGTAACTCTGAACAGTCACTAAATGAGAATGGATGACTGCCCTTGTGGACTCAAGGGAAGCCCAGTCTATATCCCAGCAGCCCTGAGCAAACTTGAAAGGGCCCAGTGAGGAACATTGCAAAATATTTGGACCATTTTCCATCCTTTGTCCCCTGCACCTCTCCGAGATTGGACCAATCCAGTCTAAATTGGCCAGCTTGGTGGTTGGGGGGGAGGGGGGAAATGCCAGATAGCATCCCCTTGATCAAAAAAAATTCCTTTTTTTCTTTTTGGAAAAGGGATGAGTCTCCTACAGGCCCCCCACCCCACCCCCGGACAGCTACATTTTTTGTTTTCACATCTGTGCTTTTTTATTATTTTTAAGCGCCCCACGGGGTCTCTGTAACCTAGCCCCCCTCCCCCTTTGCAACTGAAGTACTGATCCCACCAGGCTGGGGTGGGGTGGACAGGAGGTCCTCATCTCCTCCTGAGCTGTAAAAAAAAAAAAATGCTGACCTCTGACTTCTCCTTCCTTCCAAAACTCATTGCTGGAACAGCCTCCTTCATTCTGGAACCTGTCCAGCTTTAACTCAGTGGAGGTCAAACTTCTCCTGGCAAGGAAAACAGGCTACAGGAAGCTGGCCGGGGAGGAGGCCTGAAGAGGCTGGCGGGTGTGTGTGTGTGTGTGTGTGTGTGTGTGTGTGTGTGTGTGTGTGTGTGTGTGTTGCAGTTGTCAAGAGACCTCCAAAGTCTTATGTTTCTAAGTCTCAGCAGGCCTCTAGCTTTCTGCCCTATTAATCCTTGCCAAGTTCTTATGAAATCAGGAGACTTCGTTAGGATTTCCAGTCCTAAATCTGATTCTCCCTATGACAGCAGTCTTCCAATATTTGACACAAAGAAAAGAGGGGTTCAGCCTAGTCTCCAAAGTGCCCCCCCCAAGGCAGAACAAGAAGAACAACGGATGGAAACGAGAATCAAGGAGAGAAGCAAACTTGGAATTAATGAGAAACTTCCTGACAGTGAGAAAGAACGATTAACCAGTGGAACCACCTGCCTCCAGAAGTTGTGGCTGCTCCAACACTGGAGGCTTTTAAGAAGAGACTGGACAGCCCTTTGTCTGAAATGGTACTATAGGGTTTCCTGCCTGAGCAGGGGGTTGGACTAGATGACCTCCAAGGTCCCTTCCAATCCTCTTATTCTCTTGTCAAACATTCCCACATTCTGGATTCGACACAGGTTGTGTCTTTAAAGACCCCAACGCTCTTTCAAACAACCAGATCAGCAAACTCTCCTCAGGAGCAAACTATGCCTGTGGTCCTCGCCTTAACGATTCTAATTGGGGCCAGAATTGCTAACTGAGTTATGCCCATTTGTTTGGGTTGTTTGTTGTTGTTTTTTGGCCACAATTACAATAATTACTATTATTACAATTGTAAAGCGAATCAGGCTTTCCCCCCCCACTGACTTGGCTCGCTGGAAGGTCACAAATGGCGACCCACAGGACTCCGTCATGTGCTGCAACCGTCAGAGGTACATGCCAGTTGCCGCAAGAGCATCTGAATTTCAATCAGGCGATTGTGGGGACTGGGCGACAATTTTACGTGCAGGGACGGGCTGCCAGTCAATTTGTTTTTTTCAGTGATGCTTGATTTTCACTAAATGAACGGTTGTAAGTCAGTTTGGTTGTCCTTTAACCCCTAAGCTGACCTATGCTACTTCCCGGCTCTTGTCGTGTTGTGTTTCTAAACTCTCAACACCTCAACAAAATATTAAAAGGAAACCCAAACGACGGGGGTCCCTTGGGAGAAGATGCCCGTGGAGGTGGCATCAAGTTTGCCAGCCGTGAAAAGCTGGCCCGGAAGCTAACTCGATTTGGCACTTGCCAAATTCGAGGATGCAGCCTTGAGCAGGACTTGAGTTCTTGGGCCTCTCTCGGTTCCTCCTGCCACTTTCTTTTCCAAAAACCCCCCAAATATTGCGACGGTTAAACCCAGCTGCTGGAACCGAGCCACATCCTCTAAAAACCCACCAGAAATCCTTAGCAAGGCAAGACAACCCACTTTGGTAGCTGCTGGAGCGGAGTGCAAATCCTGCCCCAGATCAGGCAGGGGTTTTTTTTTTCCTAAGCGCTGGACCCTTCCCTTTCATCCCCGGAACGTGCTGCTCTTTCCTCCCATTTGGCCAGGTTCCTGCCTGTGTGGGCCAGACAGCCCCGTGTAGATGTGAAAAATCTCCCACAGCAGCTTCTGTCTTCTTGTTCCAGCTTCTAAGCAGGACCCCGCTTGCCTTGGCAGACTCCGCCGCCTGCCTGCGTGCGTCAAAGGAAGACTTGCAGTCATGTGGGATTGCTAAAAGGGTAATTCAGATTTCCAGCCAGCGATTCTTGTAATGGTGAAGGAGGAGGGAGCAGGGGGGGGTGCAGGGAAAAGACTTTTCCCTACAGAAGCTACAGATTTTTGTAAAAAAAAAAAAGAGAGAGAAGGCAGAGCCTTCCCTCCCGGGCTTGTTAAATTTCTCTTATCTTCAAGCCAGGGTTTCTCCTACCGGAGATTTCCTACCTATTGTGTGGGTGAGAATGGCCCCAGAAGCCTGAAGCAAATGGGAGGGGGAGATTGTTTTTATTCTGGAGAAAAGTCCCATAATTTTATTGTATAATTTTATTGTATTGTTTTGTAAGCCGCCCTGGGTCCTACCGGTAGGAGAAGGGCGGCATATAAGTTTAAGTAATAAATAATAAATAAATAAACCAGAGAATTCTGATCGAAAGAAAGAGGAGAAATGGACTCCTTTATTATTATTATTATTATTATTATTATTATTATTATTATTATTATTATTATTATTATTATTATTATTAGTCCCACCCAGCAATCGTTGAATGCTGAATGCATAAGAGGCAGAATTGCACCTCATCTTTCTCACCCGCTCCGTCTCCCCGACGCAGAGGGAAGAAATATTTTTTACTACTTTTACAGGTAATCCTTGACTTATGAACACAACCGAGCCCCACATTGTCCATTGCTGAACAAGACAGGCGTTAAGTGAATTTTGTCCCACTTTACGACCTGTTTTTGCCCCTCCCCCGTGCTTAAGTGAATCACTGCAGTTGTTAAGTGAGCCACATGGTTGTTAAGTGGCTTCCCACGTGGACTTAGCTTGTCTAAAGGTCCCAAAAGGGGATCACATGACCCCGGGGCAAGGCAACCGTCGTAAGTACATGCCAGTTGCCAAGCTTTTTTCAATGCCGTTGTAACTTCGAACAGTGCATAAATGAGTAGTTGTAAATTGCGGACTCCCTTAGCAGGCAGCACAAAGGGCAGAGGGGACCTCTATTTTTTTTGGGGGGGGGAGAAAGATAATCCACCCCCTTTTCTCCCAGGTGGCTTTTCAAGATCCACAGGGTGACTCATCCAAACCCTTTCAACACCCCCCCCCAGAGAAAGACAAGCCTAAAGTAAACACCCAGAGTGACTTGCTCTGCATGGGGTGGAGGATGGGGGTTTGGTACTGGTAGCTGTGGGTCAGCTTCAATCAGAACAGAGCTGGAAGGGGCCGTGGAGATCTTCTAGTCTAACCCCTTGCTCCAGCAGGTGACTCATACCCTTCTAAAAACCTCCAGCGAGGAGGGGGCCGAAGCGGCCTGGGGGTGTCCCACTTCCTGCCGGCCTGGCTCTGAAGAACTGCAGAAAGAAGGTGTGCTGTTTGCTTTATGCTATCCAAACATTTGCGAAAGGTCTGGCAGCCCGGGAATGTGCGAGGCGGTGTGTCTTAGGCGTGGGAAAATGCTGCTCTCTTCAACCTTTGCTGGCCTCCTTCCCCCCCCCCCACCACCTCCCGGCCCCCGGGCAAGCCAGCAGTTCAATTAAAAAGAGAGAGAGAGAGAAAGGAAGATCTCAGTGCCAAGAGATTTATTGAGCTGATAATGACAGCTTCAGTCAGCACCCAGCAGACTTCAGGGGAAGAGAGAGGGAGAGAGAGAAGAAGAAGAAGCTCAGAGGAGGCGGGCAGAGAAAGAGATGAGAAACTCCAGATTATGGGAGAGGAGGAGGAAAGGGGGGTACATTTCAGCCAGGAATGATTCGGTGTCAAGAGGAAAGTTGAAAAAAAAAATGGAGACGCAGACCTGCTGTTGGCTTGTTTAGGCACTTAATCTCCAGGATGAAAAACGGGCAGGCCGTGTTTTTGGGCTGCCCCCATCTCACCCCTAACTCGTGTTTTCCAGATTAGGTTTATTCCAGCCAGGGACGTTTCAAGTTGCTTTTTCTAGGGCTCCCTCTGTGGTGTCTCTGTGGGAGTCCCTGTTCTGAGACTCCAGATTGGGGACTCAACCAAAGTGGCCAACCCACATCACAGCTCATCCTGTCCCTTACCTGATGTGTCAATGGCTTGAGCAGGGGGTTGGGCTAGGTCAGGGGTAGGCAACCTTGGCTCTTTTATGACTGGTGGACTTCAACTCCCAGAATTCCTGAGCCAGCATGGGGGAACTATGGCCCCCTCATGACTGGTGGACTTCAACTCCCAGAATTCCTGAGCCAGCATGGGGGAACTATGGCCCCCTCATGACTGGTGGACTTCAACTCCCAGAATTCCTGAGCCAGCATGGGGGAACTATGGCCCCCTCATGACTGGTGGACTTCAACTCCCAGAATTCCTGAGCCAGCATGGGGGAACTATGGCCCCCTCATGACTGGTGGACTTCAACTCCCAGAATTCCTGAGCCAGCATGGCTCAGCTTGGAAACCTCTCCCTTTCCCCTCAGTATGGCTGGCTCAGGTATTCTGGGAGTTGAAGTCCACCAGTCATAAAAGAGCCCAGGTTGCCTACCCCTGGCCTAGGTGATCTCTGAGATCCCTTCCAACTCTGTTGTTCTGTTAATGTCTTCCTGTCTGCTGGAAAGCGAACAAATGAAAGATCCTTAGGAAACATCCTTAGGACTCCTGCCTTGAGCAGAGGGGTGGGATAGAAGACCCCCAAAGTCCCTCCTAGCCCTAAGATTCTATACTTTTTCAGGGAGAACGGCAGATTATCACTTTAATGACATGTGGGGTGCTTCAGGATTTCCACCAAAAAGAGGTTAAAATCTATCTTCAAGGCTTCCATTTCTGCCACAAAGAAGAGGGGGGAGAGAGTTCAACCTATTTTCCAAAGTACCAGAAGAAGGCAGGACAAGAAACAACGGATGGAAACTAATCCAGGAGAGAAGCAACCTGGAATTAAGGAGAAATTTCATGGCTGTGAGAACAATTAATCAGTGGAACGACTTGCCTCCAGAAGTTGTGGGTGCTCCACCACTGGAGGCTTTTAAGAGGAAACTGGACAGCCATTTGTCTGAAATGGGATAGGGTCTCCTGCTTCAGCAGGGGGTAGGACTAGATGACCTCCAAGGTCCCTTCCAACGCTGATGATGTTCTATGTTCTACTCCTTTTCCTCTTTCAATGAAAAGGAAAACAGGCCTGCTGTCACACAAGTCTGTAAAACATCCAGCTCTCTTGGAGTCCCAACAGTTAGTTAGATCAGTTGTTGAGTTAGGGACTTAAATGAGTGAATGTGGCTTTCCCATTGACTTTGCTTATCAGAAGCTTGCAAAAGGGGATCACAGGATCCCTAGGCACTGCAGCCCTCATAAATAGGAACCCCACCAGGCAGAAGCAGATCAACCCCCTGGATGAAATCAGCTGCTAGGCTCCCAAGTATCAATCCAGGCTTAGATAAATATTTGCAGAGTATGCTCGAATTATAGTAAATGGCATTGTTGCCTTTTGCTTCTGTAGTTCTTCGACAATGCCCATAACTTTATCTTTATTTTTACGGTAAATAAAAGTGCTATATATCTATAGACAATGTAAACTTAGTTAACAGAATAGGCCTGAGGATGCGACAGAGGTGCGTGTGCGTTTTTGTATTGTGGGAAGATATTACAGGTATATTCTCCGCTGGGGGTGGGGCAGCGTGGCAGGAGGAAATAAATTCCTTTTCCAGTTTAGGGATGGCTAAGAACGGAAATGGAGGCACAGGGATACATTTCAGCAATTGATATATACACCTTTCAGGTGCCCTGCAGAAAATATTTTATCAAACAGGCTTCCTTAAATTTGTATAAATATCAGTTCACAAAACAGCTAACAAATGCGTATTTATGCACTACCTCCTCTGCCTGCCTGCCTGCCTTTGTCTGTCTGTCTGTCTGTCTGTCTGTCTGTCTGTCTGTCTGTCTGTCTGTCTATCTATCTGTATCTCTATCTATCTCTATCTATCATCTATATCTGTCTGTCTGTCTGTCTGTCTACCTACCTATCTATCAAATTTATATGGCCACTCATCTCACAGAAAGTGAATCTGAGCAGCTTACAACAATCTATCAAATCCTTCCTTCCTTCCTTCCTTCTCCTCTTCATTCTCTTCCTTATTTTCTTCCTCCCTCCTTCCCCTTCCCTTTCTTTCAGTTTTCTCCTTCCTTCCTTCCTTCCTTCCTTCCTTCCTTCCTTCCTTCCTTCCTTCCTTCCTTCCTTCCTTCCTTCTTTTCTTCCTCCCTCCCTCCTTCCCCTTCCCTTTCTTTCAGTTTTCTCCTTCCTTCCTTCCTTCCTTCCTTCCTTCCTTCCTTCTTTTCTTCTTCCCTCCCTCCTTCCCCTTCTCTTTCTTTCAGTTTTCTCCTTCCTTCCTCCCTCCCTTCCTTCTTTTCTTCCTCCCTCCCTCCTTCCCCTTCCCTTTCTTTCAGTTTTCTCCTTCCTTCCTTCCTTCCCACGCCTTATTTGTATAAATAATGCAGTGAACATATACGATCTAGTGTGGCAGAAAATGAGGGTTTTGAACTCTTTAAATCTCCCCACCAGCTTTGGAGGAAAGGATCATCTTCTCTTTCGGAGAAAGCCAAAGATCTCTTTCATTTGGCCTCCAAAGTTAGTTTTGCCCTGGTTTGCACTGAGGCTGGCTGTTCTGTGGATGCGCCAGCTAATGTTTCAACCTTGGCCTAAAATGAAACTCCTATATAAATTAAATAAGATCAGAGAAGTCGGTGGGTCTTTCTTGATGACCTGAGGGATCCTGTCTGGTCGTTTGCTAATCATTTAGCAAACACAGCTGCCATCTGTCTGGGATGGTTTAGGGAATCCTGCCTCGAGCAGGGGGTTGGACTCGATGACCCGGGAGGTCCCCTCCAACTCTACGATTCTATGATTCTATGATTCTATGATTGATTGGGCCTTGCAAGGTCTCGGTGACCCAATCATCATTTGTGTGTTGGTGACCCAACTTCCTATAACGACAGACATGTACAAATCCTATCATAGGTCTGAGCGGCATCTGTTTCGCCCTGTAACTCTGGAAGGCCTCTGAAGGGAATAGAATAGAATAGAGCTGGAAGGAAACCTTGGAGATCTTCTAGTCCAGCCTTCCTTCCTTCCTTCCTTCCTTCCTTCCTTCCTTCCTTCCTTCCTTCCTTCCTTCCTGTTAAAACAAGTGTTTTTGTATCTTTCTTCCTTTTTCTCATGAAGCTGATAAAGAGTTTGTTTCTGTCTGAAGGAGGAAGCGAAATATCTTCCAACAATTCCAGGAATTGTTTCTAACAGATATACAGGCTGAGAAGGTGTGGGAATGTGTTTTTTATATATATATATATATATATATATATATATATATATATATATATATATATATATATATATATATATATATATATATATATATATATATATATATATATATATACATACACACACACACACACACACACACACACACATAATTTCTCTCACACACACTGCTACATGTGCTTGTATAGTTTTCTTTCTTTCTTGTTTCTGTTTTAGTGTGTAAACAGGTAGAGCCAGACAAAAAAGTATTTGTCCCACGCTTAAAGTTTAAACACACCACTTCAGGCTGGGAAACTTGATAGATTTATTTACAGTAAGCAGATCACCAAGTTGGGGGGCCTGGGTGTGCTTGCCGTGCGGTTCCCAGAATACGGCTTAGGTATGTGCAGCGTTAGGAATCAGAGCACGCTCTGTCGGTGCATTCCCACGGATGGCACTCGGCCCCCCTCAAAGCGAATTGATCTTTGTTTGATATTGTCTCAATATTGGCAATATTTCTCCAGGGATTCAGATGGAGAAAGATCTTTTCTGTCATTCCCACGATCATCATCATCATCATCATTATTATTATTATTATTATTATTATTATTATTATTATTATTATTATTATTATTATTATTATTATTATTATAGCAAAAAACACTCCCCCTGGAATCCAGCTCAGTGGCTTAATTCAAACGTCAGTGAACAGGAACAGAAGTAGCGTAGGTTTGCCAGTGTCTTCTGCCACCGCCTCCTTGCGAGATAATTTTCTTTTTCATATATTGATCTAGCTTTCACCACCTGGTGGTCTCTTTTCCATTCCGGACCACTTATACCACTTATGCAAATTTTGAATCAGCTTGTGAACACTGGCTGAGGAATTCTGGGAGTTGAAGTCCACAAGTCATAAAAGGGCCAAGTTGGAAGACCCCCTGATCTAGACGAAGCAAGGCTCTCCAAAAACGGGCAACTTTAAGAGTTATGGACTTCAACTCCCAGAATTCCTCAGCCAGGAAGTGGGCATGGATGGGGAATTCTGGGAGTTGAAGTTTTAAAGTTGTGAAATGTGGAGGCATCTGGCTGGTCCTTGGGACACAGGGTACAGCAAGTGTCTAATCCCAACCCTATTAGTTGGCTGATCGAATGTCTGAATCCAGCCTGCTTCATTTATTCGCGCTTCAGTGTCTTTCCAGAACACCCAAAACAGGTTTTTGCTGTGAGCTGGAACAAGCCCTGATCCAATCTGATTTTTCCATCAAGACGCTCAAGGGCTGGACGGCAGCCAGTATTTACCTCCATAAGTTTTATGACCCTCGGATGCTTCCTTCCCAGGAGCCATGATGCTCGGGACCGCATTATAAACAAATCAACTTTTTTTTTTACTGGCCCAAATAATAACAATAATAATAAAAAGATTCCCATAAGCTACGTAGACCACGAAGAAACCAACTAGCAAAGCAGGAGGAGAAAACGGCTTGGTGTCTTTGCAGCCGGAATATCAATGGCTCCATTTACAATGTGCACAGAACCTGTTCTGTTTGGAAAGGCAGCGCAATACATGGGGGTTTCTTAAAGGGTGTGTGGGTGTGGGTGTACCTTCATGGCAGGTAACCAGGTGAACAAAGTCCCTTTTTCCTTTTCCAACAAGACCGGCAGGGAACAAAGACTTGAAAGAAGGAGAGAAATTGGCCAATGAACAGGAGTATGGTGGTTTCTGTGGGTCACACCTGACGGCTTAACCCCCCTTCCCTTCCTCCCTCCGGCTGCTTAAGGACCTGCTTTGTGGTGCCGTGGAATGCGGTGAAGTTGCCAACCACCACTGAGGCACAGTGTGGGAATTCTCCACCCTCTTTGACTCAAAGCCATAGGTTATGTCTGTCCCGGGGCATACCGCAAGCACTTGGGTTAATGAATTACACAGAAGTGTGTGTGCATATAGGAGAGAGAGAGAGAGAGAGAGAGAGAGAGAGAGAGAGATCTCCAACAGGCAGGCACACACTCCAACACACACATACACACAGCCACACAAGGGCAGGGTGAGGTTGAGCTTCAGGAATCAAGTATGTGGGGCCTTTGACAAATTTTATGGCATGTGGTTTATCAGCCATCCGCCCTGTCTCAGAAGCTCTTGCTCAACCTGGTACTTAGAAGTGTGGAGGGAAAGGAGAAGAAAAAAAAAAAAAAGATATTTCAAGGAGAAATTTAACTCTCTCGTGTCTGCCTCAGTTTAGCATTTTTCCCCCCTCCTATTTTCCCAAGGAGCTGTGGGATATTGAAACCCTCGTCAAAATGAGTCCGTTTCCAAAGCCTCTGAATTTTGACCACCACGTGGCCGGCCCTGAGGAAGCTGAAACGGTCGTAAGCCTGAAAAAGGGTCCTAAGTCAGTTTTTTTTTTCCAGTGCCACGAAATGACCTGTCTGAAGTCGAGGACTATCTGTACAGAAGCAGGGCAAAATGGAAGGTGAATAACTCCACCATCCTATCACCCTAAACCTATTTTTTTTTTCAGTTTGGGCAAATTGAAGTCCACATATCACTTAAGTCCCCGAAATTGAGACATATTGAATTTTCCTGGCATTTTCTGGGATTTGGGGCAATTTTGTTCACCAGGCAGAGTCAGGCATTAGACTAGACTGGGTCATCACCCATAAGAAGGCAAAGCTCATTATGTTCTTAATTGCTACTCTGTCTGGGGACCAGGTAGTAGCAAGACAAGGCATCGTCATAGGTTCTGGTGCAATCAGCTGTAATCGGGCACCTCAATGTACTGAGATCATGGTTTAGCTCAGGGGTTCTCAACCTTGGCAACTTTAAGACTTGTGGCTGAGGAATTCTGGGAGTTGAAGTCCACAAGTCTTAAAGTTGCCAAGGTTGAGAACCCCTGGTTTAGCTGATGCCTGGAATAGAGTTTCCTGGGCAGATTCCCCTGTCCTTTTTTATTCTACGGTGCTTTGGCTTTTAAGGAAGTTTGTTTTTCCAGAGTGGATATTAAATTAAGCTGAGAAAATCCAAGGCATCTCTAGAGGGCAGCAAATAATTAGCTTTCTGAATCCCTCTTCTGCCCTCTAGTGGCTGTTTGATTCTTTGCAGCCCAGATCCTGCAGCCTTCGCCAAGTTAAGCTCTAAATGCTTTGGGATTTTAATAAGAAGTAGAAAACGTTAGGCTCTCCACCTAACCAGCTTCTTGATGTAAGAAAATGAAGATGGGGTGTTGATAACATCCCTCCTGGCCACTTCTTTCTGCTCTGGAGGACTTATTTTTCCTTATCGTCAAGCGTAACAAAAAAGAGATTCCTGCTTCTTACTTCCTTCTCTCTTCTTTGCATCTGTTGTGGTGACAAGGAAAGAGCCGTCTGGTTTTTCTGGGCAATTCCAGAACGAAATTTGTCTCCTGAAACTTATTTGACTCAGACTATGACTAACATTAGAGGATTTCTGCAATGCTGGCCTGCCCCTCCTGCTTCCTTAAAGCGTCTTGTCACGTCTGGTTGACCGTTGTAGGAAATGGGGTCTTGGACCTGTGGTTGAATCTTACCACCTCTCACGAAATTCCAACTCAGTTGTTAATAATCGCTTCCTCCGAAATGAAACCAGGCTGATCCTTGGCCTATCAGTCAGGTGCCATGGGTGGTGTAAGACGTTTGATAAATAAATCAAATATCGGTTTAGATGCAAAAGAGCCAGTTTGGTCTAATGGTTAAGGCACCAGGCTAGAAAGACCGAGACCGTGAGTCCGAGTCCTGCCTTAGCTACAAAAGCCCGCTAGGACTAGTCCAACCCCCTTGCTCAACAGGAGCCCGTAAACCATTCCAGACAAACGATTTTCTGATCTCTTCATCACCTGGCCATAAAAATTATTCACAAATTAACCCCTCAGTGTTAATACGAACTTTTTATTCTTTACAGTTCATCGGAGATTGATGAAGTCTGCTCGCTCCTTTGCAAGGAACGGGCTGCTTCAATCTGGAAGGCCATTCTCTCAAGGTGGTGAGTGTTTGATGCCTTGGCACCACCTTTTTTAAACTCAAGAATTATTGGGCTCTCTGGCACAATAGCAGCTCAGTGTCTATGTTTTTTTTTTTTTAAGCCTAAGGGGTTAGTTTATGATGGGAGATTTTCAACCTGCAGAAGATAGAACACCCACCACTGGGCAAATGGACACGCAACCTCATGCTGGTGGCCACAAAGGGAGAGAAAAAAATTCTCAACACCTGTTTTGACACCTAGGTTGGGGAACTTAAAACTAGCTAGCATTTTGTGGGACTATCCTGCCATGAAAATGGGGAGCTCCACCTCTGGCATTGTCAACCAAGAGCATTCTAGTCCTCTTGACATCAATACCTCCCACTCCTGTGGTGCACGTCAACCTGTTTCTGCACCAACTATTTTTTAAAAAAGTTGATCTCCTCCACGGAGGCTGGAATAAACGTGGAACGTGTGACGAATGCGATCACTCGTATTCTTATCCCGTCTCACAATAAAAGCACTCTCTTTTTTTTTTTAAATTAGGCTTTTAAATGTAAACACTATGACGTCCCTTGGCTTAGACTCTGAAAAGTTCCAAGCCTGCTGGGTGTTTCCAGCATTTCCAAAATGGCCAGGCGTGCCTGGCTGAGGAATTCTGGGAGTTGAAGTCCACAAGTCATCAAAGGGCCGCGTTTGAAGACCCCTGGCTTTTTTTAAAAAAAAATGGGTTTCAGGAGAACGCACAAAAGAAAACCCACAACATTAGGGATATAGATAGGATGGATCCACCCCAAATGAGTCTCCTGTTTACAAAAATCATAAGTTTCTGCAAAATGAAAAGTTATTGATAATTACCGATGCACAAAGAGATAGTCTGAATGCATTGATCACGGAAGCCTTGGTTTGTCTTAAGGCAACTCAACAACCAGTTGCTTTGATAGAAGAGTCCAGGGTGTGCCTGCTAAGGCCAGAGAGAATCCGTGGGCACATGGCAGCCTTGGAAATTAATGAGCTAGCTTTCAGTCTGGATGATTAACTGAAGTGCCAGGCATTTAACGTGTTCACACTCCCAGCCTATAATCTTCCTAACATTACTCAAAAGAGCTACAGATTCCCAGTGTATTTGCAAAGTGACTAGAAGGCCTGGTGGGGTGGGGGTGGGGGGGGTAGGGTTGATGCCCCTCAAGATTTATGGCTGAAAGTTGTTTGAATGGCCACTGGCTCCTGGCTGAGGTAGGAAATGGTGACATTGCTTCAGTCACTGCATTTTTAGATCTAAATTTAAAGACAGGTTGGCAGCCCACATCAAAAAGTTTCCGGGAACTCAGGCTGTCTACTGTGGAAAAGTTGCCCAATCAATGAATCAGGCACATCTGATTCACACATGCAAAGTCTTACTTTCATTAACTAGGATTAGGGTATGCAGCTGCTAGGCAAACCACAGCAATTTCATCCCTGTTTGTTTTGAATCAAACTTATTGTTGAGCATTAAGTGTCTCTGTCTCTCCACCCCTCCATGAGAGGCTGAATGCATAGACCACACTAAGCCATGTTTGTTTTAACCAGGTTTCATGAATGGGCCCTGTTGGCTGGGTTCACACAGCATGCTCACCCCAAACCAGCTGAAACATTTTGTGATTTAGTATGTTCAGAGCATTTTTCATGATAGCTGGTAGACCAGGGGTCTTCAACCTTGGCCCTTTGATGACTTGGGCACTTCAACTCCCAGAATTCCTCAGGCAGCGTGCTTGCTTTACAGCCCTCTCTAAGAGTCAGCATATTTCCCCCCCCCAACAATCCGGGTCATCATTTTACTGACCTCGGATGGATGGAAGGCTGAGTCAACTTTGAATCGATCAGGATCGAACTCCCAACAGTGGGCAGAGTCAGCCTGCAATCCTACTTTTTTCTAACCACTGCACCACCAGGGCTGTCTAATGTTTAACTGACACACTTGGGGGGGGGAAGAACCAGGCTATATTTGCGACAATTGCCGCATCACAAGACCATGTGATCACCATTTGCGACTCTCCCAGCCTGCTTGCACCAAGGAAAATCAATGGGGCAGTCAGATTTGCCATGTGATTCATTTAATGACCGCCCCAGGCAAAAAGACTCACAAAAACAAGGCTGGTTCACTTAACAACCGTCTTGCTTAACAAATGGAAATTCTGGTCCCAGTTTGTGGTTGTTTTAAGTCGAGGACTATCTGTAATTTATAGAAGAACCCCCCCCCGCCCTGAAATCATGTTTCCACCCCACTTTGGGTCCTCCCCTTATCCACAGTGGCTCCCAACACCGCCCTCCCCAATGCCACAAAGCTCTTTCAAACTTTTCCAGTGCAAATCTAAGCGTGTGTTACTTTCCTTCCCTCTGCATCGCTCCCCCCTCCCCTTATTTTGGAGCACTTAAAGGACCCCGTGGCTTTTTTCCATTTATGGCCCCACTTTAATCTCGGCTACAGAGGGTTTCACTCTCCTTCCCCCCCTGAGCTCTAAGACAAAAGAAACATTTAACTCACGGAGCACCTGGCCGGAGAGATGCCAAGGCAAAATGGCTTAGCGGAGAGTGCAGGGCACTGAGCCTGTGGACGTCGGAGGTCCCCCCCCTCCCCATTCCTCTGCCCGAATTAATATTGATTGGAGACCCTCCCTGCAGGGCGGCTTTTAGCCAGAAGCTTCAGCACACCGTGGAATAGAAATAAATAAATAAATAACTCTTACAGCCTGCAAAAGTTGATGAAGGAGGGAGGGAGGTGAAAGGGATATTCTTCACTGGATGTAAACATCCCAGGAGATTAGAAGCACCTTCCTTTCCTCCAGAAGCACCCAAAAAGCAACGCTCCTTCCCCTTCTTCTTACAATTAACCATTAACCAGTGGAACTCCTTTCCTCCAGAAGTTGTGAATGCGCCAACACTGGAAGAAATTGGACAGGCATTGGTCTGAAATGGTATAGGGTTCCCTGCCTGAGCAGGGGGTTGGACTAGATGATCTTCGAGGTCCCTCCCAACTCTGTTATTCTATTCTATTCTATTCTATTCTATTATTCTATTTTATTCTATTCTATTCTTTCCATATTCTATTCTATTATATGATCTGTCTATTCCATTCCATTCCGTTCCGTTCCATTCCATTCCATTCCATTCCATTCTATTCTATTCTATTCTATTCTATTCTATTCTATTCTATTCTATTCTATTCTATTCTATTCTATTCTATTCTATTCTATTCTATTCTTTCCATATTCTATTCTATTCTATTCTTTCCATATTCTATTCTATTCTATTCTATTCTTTCCATATTCTATTCTATTCTATTCTATTCTATTCTATTCTATTCTATTCTATTCTATTCTATTCTTTCCATATTCTATTCTATTCCTCTTCTTCCTTCTTTTCTTCCTCCCCCCCTGCTCCTCTTTCTCCTCCTTCTCCTCCTCCTTCTCCTCTTTCCCTTCTTCCTCTCCTCCTCCTCCAGTTAAAATCGAGAGTCACCCAGTTACCCCTGCTCTCCAACAACGACCTTCAACCAGTGACCAGCTTAAGCCCCTTTTCCCGAATTTACGCAACAGGCAAAATTTAAAATGGAATTAACCAGATTTATCTTTGCCCGTAGATTGTTTTTAACAATAAAAAATGCAGCAAACCGAGATTACCACTGAGATGGTTAAGGGTGCTTTTCGTGAAGGCAACCTCAGCCATTCTCCTCTGGAGAAGGCCATCAACATAGAAAAAGTGGGGGGGGGGGTTTGAGGGAAAGGGAACTGGGGATTTGGAACAGAGGGGTGTGGGGTGTGGGCTTTCCCCCCACCCCACTTTTTAAAAAAGCCAGGGGGGGATTATGTTCAATTAAGAAGCACCACTTGGTCCAGTGGAGAGGAGGGTCAGGGACGAACAATGCCTTGTTGACATCCCTGGAAGAAGCAGATTCACAAGTGGGAAAGCTGGGAGGGGGATTGAAAGGGTTCCCCTTATCAAAGGAGACTCTGAACTCTTCTTTGGCCTTCCTCCTCCTCCTCCTCCTCCTCCTCCTCCTTCTCCTTTCACCCAGGGCATCCTCAGAAACTTCGCACTCATGCCCCACCCTTTTGTGAGCTGCGGTGCTGAGTGGGCTAAAGGGCCGGGGAGCAGAAGGAAAGTTTTTTTTTATCTGGAGGGGGGGGCAGCAGGATTGCATTAATCCTCCTCATTAGTTCTCATGTGACATCATTATCTCACATTAGCGACCCTCTTGCTACAGTAATTGGGAAGTCCTGGATGACCTTTACTCATCCTGCTGGGCTTTTTCACCCTCTTCAATGCCACTGGCCTTTCTTCTTTTCTCCCTCCCTCCCTCCCTCCCTCCCTCCCCACCCCCACCCCTCTTCTCTTTCTTTCACGCTTGGGCTCCAGACCTTGTTAAGATGCCAACATGGGGAGGGGGGGAAGTGCCAAGCCCATGCGGAGAGGCTCTGAAGAGGTGGGGTGGAAAAGAGAGAAAAGAGGGGAAAAGAGGCATTTCTCAGACCTCTCCCAGAACCACTGCTTGACCTCTGACCACGAGAGGGTCCCAGCTGCTCCGCTCTTGGGGTGCCACTCACCAGGTTTCGGGGATCCCCTGCTGAACTCAATAGGGGGGGAGACTAAGGAGCCAGCTGATCCCTCTCTGGATAAAATTGATGAGGTATAAAGCACAAGGACTCTCTCTCTCTCTCTCTCTCTCTCTCTCTCTCTCTCTCTCTCTCTCTCTCTCTCTCTCTCTCTCTCTCTCTCTCTCTCTCATTTTCTCTTCCCCTTCTTTTCTCTCTCTCTCTTTCTAATCTTATCTTCCTCCCTCTCTCTCTTTCTCTCTTTCTTATATTTTCCTTCCTTCCTTCCTTCCTTCCTTCCTCTGTCTGTCCCTTATCTCCCACTCCCCCTTTGCAAACTGCTGCTGTAATACAGTCCAGATTGTTCAGGTTGTTCACCAGAGCACCAGAGGGAAGGACAAGAAACAATGGTTGGAAACTGATCAAAGAGAGAAGCCACCTGGAATTAAGGAGAAACTTCCTGACAGTGAGGACAATTAACCAGTGGAACAGCTTGCCACCAGAAATTGTGGGCGCTCCATCACTGGAAGTTTTTTTTTTTAACAAAAAGACAAAATTTATTATTTGCAATTATACTTTGATCACGTTGGCAAATAACTACATAATGTATCCCATCCTGAAGTGTACATGAAATCAAAATTGCTTGAATACTTCTAAGGCAGTGATGGCGAACCTTTCAGAGACCGAGTGCCCAAACTGCAACCCAAAACCCACTTATGCCAGGTGGGCGTGGCCCAATGGATAGGCATGGCTGTGGTCATGGCAGATTGGGTGGGTGTGGCCAAGGTGGGCGTGACCACCTCGATGTTGCTCGTGGGGAGGGATGCCTGTGGGAGCCGGGCAGGGTTGGGGGAGATCTAGGGGGTCTCTGGCAGGTGGGGCGGTGGGCAGGAGACTCGTCCTGCGGGGCGAGGCAAGGCAGGGTGGTGTACCATTGTCACAGGGCAAGGTGAATCGGGGCCACAGCGACTGCTGCCTGACACCATCAGCCCCTGCACACAGAGGCCAGCGAGCGCATGGGTGCTGGGATGCATCCAGCCACGTGGGACCTCGGCGAGTTAGTGGGCGGCTGGTTGAAGAGGAACAGTTGCCATCTCTGGGGCATGGCGCGCGTGCCCACAGAGAGGGCTCTGAGTGCCACCTCTGGCACACGTGCCATAGGTTCGCCACCACTGTTCTAAGGAATGAGATATCAGAACACTGAAGTATTTCGATTAATGAAGTGAAAGAAAAACAACTGGAAATAGAAAATAATTCAAAAGATGGAACGCAATAACAAGGATGATATTTGGATGGTTCACACAACCATCAGTCTCTGCACATTAGAGCCACTAATATCTTCCAGTAATGCACAATGTTTTGGGGATAAATGTTGCTACGGAGAACTTTTTTTTTTTTACCTGGAAAATGTATTTTTTAATTCCATCTACAAAAAGCCTTATTTTTTTTTCCACTATAAAAATTCTTTTATTAAAACAATCAACATTGAACATAAAAACATATTATGCAGCAATCATCATGGCACCTGATATACAACACTAAGTATTAGTCTTTGAAAACGTCTGAATTAGTAGGCCTTTTTCCCCTCCTCGCGTCTAGCCTCAACTATACTCCTGTTACACTTTATTTGTTTGGTGTTTCTCTTATCTGGTTCAATATTAATGTGATCAACATTAAGCATAAGATCCTATTGCTAAGCAATCATCCTAGAACATAGCATACAACATTAGGTATTAATCTTTGTAAACATCTGTTTTAGTAAACATTCTTCCCTCCTCCCTTCCCTCTTCAAGTATACTCCGAATACATTTTGTTTGATTGGTGTTTCTCTTATATATGGTCTATCTACTGTATCTAGTCTGTCGCATATTGTTCGTTTGCGCTTCTGAATTGACTTCATCCCATTACTAGTGTTATGGTAATCGTCAACAAACATTCGGTCACCCACCATTTTCTTTCTGCGAATGCATTTCTGCAGCTCATTCCCCTTCCATCCACGTAGCCATATAGGCCCCGCAATCAGGCTTTTGGGGTGGGCTTTGAAATCCCCCAGAATTCCAATATTATCATAGACACCAAAGAGTGCTCGTTTCTCATTCCATCTGTCAACCACTTTTGGAGGACGAGGCTCTTTCACCAGAAATGAGTTAGGAACTCCTGTACTGAACAGCCGACGAGCGGTAGAGACGAGAAGGCTGCCCGTCCATAACCGCGGCGGGGGCCGTCATCAGCCTCCACGCCGCCTCCATTGAGCTTCGGCCTCACGCCGACTCTTCCGCTGGAGAGGGCAGCGCAAGCCCATCACTGGAAGTTTTTAAAAAGAGGCTAGACAGTCACCTGTCTGAGATGGTATAGATTCTCCTGCTCGAGCAGGGGGCTGGACTAGAAGACCTCCAAGGTCCCTTCCAGCGCTATTCTCTTCTCTTCTCCTCTTCTCTTCTTTCTCTTCTTTCTCTTCTCTTCTCTTCTCTCAGTGCAACCAAGTTATTCTAATCCTTGATCTTCTCTTCTCTTCTCTTCTCTTCTCTTCTCTTCTCTTCTCTTCTCTTCTCTTCTCTTCTCTTCTCTTCTCTTCTCTTCTCTTCTCTTCTCTTCTCTTCTCTTCTCTTCTCTTCTCTTCTCTTCTCTTCTCTCAATGCAACCAAGTCATTCTAATCCTTGATCTTCTCTTCTCTTCTCTCAATGCAACCAAATCATTCTAATCCTTGATCTTCCCTTCCCTTCTCTTCTCTTCTCTTTTTTCTTCTACTCTACTCTATTCTTCTAGTCTACTCTATTCTATTCTTCTACTCTACTCTACTCTACTCTACTCTACTCTACTCTACTCTACTCTACTCTACTCTACTCTACTCTACTCTACTCTATTCTGATTGAGTCAGGAAGCCTAACCCTAACCCCACAGGAAAATCTACCAGAGTACACATGGGAATGATGGCAAACAGACCTCCCTCCTCCTCTCCCTTCTAAAGAAACTTCCTGGATGAGAAGGGAAAAACAAAGAAGTCCAATTGCCTCTTGAAAAAGCATCTTTGGGATAGCTGAGACCTGGATGATGGAGAATCTCCATAGACCTTTCTCTGTCCTTGAGTGACATCTAGTGGTAGACAAAATCATTGTTCAAAGAAAATAGAGACTTGAAGATAAACAGAGAAAAAAAAAACAAAAAGTTACAGTTAAAAACCATACATCTAAGCAAAAAGAACAATTGTCAGAAAATAGAGACTTGTACTGGAAGCTAAAACATATCATGAACGGTTGCTGGAATTGGGTCTGTCTAGACTAATGAAGAGAAGGACGAGGGGGGACATGATAGCAGTCTTCCAGTATCCCAGGGGCTGCCCCAAAGAAGAGGGAGTCAAGCTATTTTTCCAAAGCGCCTGAAGGCAGGACAAGAAGCAACGGATGGAAACTCATCAAGGAGAGAAGCAACCTGGAACTAAGGAGAAACTTCCTGACAGTCAGAACAATTAACCAGTGGAACAACCTGCCTCCAGAAGCAGTGAATGCTCCAACACGGGAAGTCTTTAAGAAGAGACTGGACAACCATTTGTCTGAAATGGTATAGGGTTTCCTGCCTGGGCAGGGGGTTGGGCTAGATGACCTCCAAGGTCCCTTCCAACTCTGCTATTCTGTTAAGGGACGTGATAAATCCCATATTATGACAATATCTTTTCTAGATCAAAATAGTGTGCATACTTTTGAGATCAACAGCACTCTTCATCAAGGAAGAAGGCAAAGAAAAAAAAAGTCCACTGTAAAATTTCTATCCTTTTTTTTTTTTTTGGTTTTCAATTCAGTATTTTCAAATCAGTTCCAATATGGGGAATATTGCTTTTCTGCTCTTTGGCCAGCAGGTGGCAGGCCTCAGTCAGAATTGTTATTCTATTATTCTCCTGTCTTGATTCATAGGCCTCAAGTTTAGAAATCAGTCAGTCAGTTGGTTGCGCCACAGCTTTCCAAATGCATGGATTTTCTTGAAAAAGATGGCCTCGTTTCAAAAAGAGCCACACACCCCAGAAATCTTTGCAAGATTAGAAAAGTAACTACGGTGCATATACAGCTCTTAAATAAGTTGCAAAGTTTTGGAGTGATGCACCAAGGCAAATGGACAGAACCAGTCCCTTTGCAAAAAAAAAAAAAAAAACCCTGATGGCTGTAAAAATGAAAATATTTCCCCCCCCCTACAGATTACAACTTGGAGGGTCAATTCCAAACAAAGGTGGAAATATTAGAAGGAGAACCATGTGAAGTGCCAAATATTTGAAAATCCATCGTTTGGGTAAGATGAGAAGGAAGAAACGGAAAAATGAATATTTTGGTAAGCTTTGCATAAAGGGTGACTTAGGTGTCCTCAGCATGCTGCTGTGTTTATTTAAAAGGAGGCTGGTGTTTCTTTGTAGTTGCTATCCCGAGCAAGGGGTTGATCTGGATGACCTCTAAGGATCCCTTTCATATCTTGATTCAAGACCGCCTCCTTGTTTCTCAACCACCAACACTGCAGTTCTCTCATTATCCACCTTTGTTCTATAAGAAACTCCACCAAAAAAAATATCCATATTTGGTTTATTCTGTTTTCCTTCCAGCCATTCATTTCCGCACAAGGCATAAAGCAGCTCTCAAATAAATATACCAGGTCAGCCCAGGAACCTCAGAGCTGAAAAATAAACCTTTGCCCCCAGCCCAGTTTTGGGATCCTAAACGGAGGGTGTTGAAATCCTGTGTGACGCCTAGCCTTGCGGTTTTTACTGTAACCAAATTAATAGCTGTTCTGGCTTTTAACTTCTGCGTTAGGCGGGCTGGGAGATTTGTCTGTCTGGTGTCCCAGATTTGTGGGTTGTCTGACTCAGCCTTTCTGGCCCAGCTTTCCATAGCAAGGAGGGGGCGGGGAGAAGGAAGTGGATTAGAGGAACAAAGGAGAGTGGGCATCTTGGCACCTGGTGAAGGACAGGGGTGAAATGATAGAATATTTGTAGCTCGGAGTTGAACTGTGGGGTCCTTGGTGCTCTCTGAGCTTGGCGGTTTTCTTGCAGACGTTTCATTACCCACCTAGATAACATCAGTGCTAGAAGTGTGGGGGGGAGGGGGAGGAGGAGGAGGACTGTGTGGGGTCCTTGGTGCTCTCTTGGTGGTTTTCTTGCAGACATTTCATGACCCAACTAGGGAACATTATCAGTGCAGGAACAGGAGGCCACCAGGAAAACCCAAGGCCAGAGGCTAGACCGGGGAGTCCTAAAAGCATCTGAAAGAAAAGTGCTGCAAAGCACCCCTGTTTTTCTGGCAATAAAACTCCACCACCACCCTGCCCATTCACTCCCTACGAGCCCAAGTCTTTACATAAGACAAAAAGTATTTTTCAACCAAATATTTAATCCCACAGTGGCCGTCTCTCTGATGGCCTGGCTACTACTATTATTATTATTATTATTATTATTATTATTATTATTATTATTATTATTATTATTATTATTATTATTATTATTATTATTATCATTATTATCATTATTATCATTATTATTATTATTATTATTTATTATTATTCCAATCTGGACGACAATTTCAGGGCGCTCCAGCTGGCATTGGATCCCAGCTTCCACGGTCAAGGGCATGCCATCCCACTCAGCCTAGAAAGCTACGCCTTTCACATTCCAAGACGGAGCTTGGAAACAGTGTGAAAAGGGGAACACCCACACACACCCCACACACCCACACACACACCCACACACACCCACACACACCCACACACTGTGTATCAACCACCACCCCTGCCACAAAACCACATGCCATTTCCCCTCCAAGGCAAAATAGCCAGATGGGGCCAAGTTCCAAAAAAGAAGCAGTCTCCCTGGTCAGCTGGCATGAGCACAGAGAAGCGTCTTGTCTATTTTAGATTGCCCTTTTGACTGGTCAGAGAGAGAGGGGGAGAGAGAGAGAGAGAGAGAGAGAGAGAGAGAGAGAGAGAGAGAGAGAGAGGAGAGAGAGAGAGAGAGAGAGAGAGAGAGAGAGAGAGAGAGAGAGAGAGAGAGAGAGAGAGAACTATTTTGGGCCTGCAAAGCTGGCCTCTTCCGGGCAGCCACTGTCCCTGTTCCCAGTGTGAAGGGCACCGGGAACTACATCATGCCACGCCGGGAGAGGCTGAACAGGCACTCGCCAGCATGGCCCCGTCCCCGGCATAAGCTGTTCGCAAGGTAGGACCTACAACATTTTCCCCTTTCTGGGATGGCCCTGGTTTTGTTTTTTGTTTTTCCCCCTTGGCACCCCTCTTTTACAAGTCTGGGAAAGGGTGGCCAGCAAAGTCACTTTGCTATGGGAGAGGCTACAAGCAAACTCCTTCAAAAGCCAAAGGAACAATGGCATCCAAACAGCCCTGTTGGATTGGGACACCGCCAAGATTTTTGAATCAAGGACCGGCCTGAAAAGTCAGAACAAAACAGTTCAGAACAGAATAACAGTTCAGGAAGGGACGTTGGAGATCTTCTAGACCAACCCCTTGCTCAAGCAGGAGACCTTATACCGTTTCGGACAAAGGGCTGTCCAGTCTCTTCTTCAAAACTTCCAGTGTTGGAGCATCCACCGCTTCTGGAAGCAGGCGGTTCCACTGGTTAATTGTTCTCACTGTCAGGAAGTTTCTCCTTCGTTCTAAGTTCTCTCCTTGATTCACCTGGGAAGATAGCAGTTATTCCTGCACAAAGTCCCTGTCTTGGAGGAAACCTTGTGTTTGAGGGGGGGGGATACATGATTAATAAGATTGGGAACATCGGGCATAGTAAAATCCCCATCAGAAAGAGAAAAATCACCCCAGCCAAGGCGAGCAACAAGATTTAGCTTCCCATTAAAGAGGTTCCAATAAGGAGTTTATTTTTCTGCCTCGGTAGTGAATTTAAATAAAGGAGAATATTTGTAGCTCAAGGTTAAAATGAGGGGTCCTTGGTGGTTTTCTTGCAGACGTTGCATTATTCAAACTAAGTAACACCAGCAGTGCTACTGTACTGAATGATAATAACAATTAAATTGGGGTGGGGGGCATCCCTGGAGTGGGGTCCATTTCTTTCTTGGTAGTCAAGGGGTAAAAATGCGCCAAGTAGCAGTCCTCAGCCCAACCAACCTCTTGCAGAATCTACACATCCTCTGTTTTTTTGTTTTTTTTTTACTCCTTGGGCACAGTAGATGGGAGCAAAATAGAAATGAAAGACTTCCTAAGTTGAATTCGATCTTTGGAGACTTCGTGGACGGGTCCCTGTTAATACTCTTGTCAGAAACGCAGTTTGCACTTCTTCCTAGATTTTTTTTTCCCCAACTTCCCAGTCTAGCTGTAGGATTACTTAGTGGTCTCCCATTCAAACCAACTGTAAGCTTGGTTCTTTTTGAGGGCAGCTAAGTGCTGCCATCTCCTGGTGATTTTTATATGGCTTTATTTTTCTCTACTACTGAATCCTCGATTCACACACACTCTTCCCTTCTGCTTCGTGCTCCCAGGTGCTTCTTTTTTTTTGGATCCCTTTTAACTTTGTTTGGTGATGGGATTCTTTATATTTTTATTCCTGTTTTGCTTTATTTTGAAATGGGTTGTCTGCCATCCCGAGTTACATTTTTTAAGATGGGCAGCCATATGTGCCTTGTCCAAATGCACAAGTTTAAAAGAATGAAGGTCTGCAGCTACCAAAAAGGATCCTTTTCTGTTCTCACAAAACTTCTCTCTCTCTCTCTCCCTCTCTCTCTCTCTCTCTCTCTCTCTCCCTCTCCCTCTCCCTCTCTCTCTCTCTCTCTCTCTCTCTCTCTCTCCCTTCCCTCTTCTCCAACTCCATCAAATGTTTCTCTTCTCCAGATGGAAAATTTTGAATACAGCATCCAGCTGAACGACCGGGATTGGGCTGAATTTTACTTCGTCTCGGAGGAATGCCGTTTGATCCCCCCAGCCTTGGCCACTGCTGAAGACCAGCTCCTGAGTGATCTTGAGGAAGGGGAGGCTGAAGAAAAGAGGGGCCCAGCCCACCCAAAAAACAGCTGCTTCTCCCCTGGCATCCCAAGGGGGCACCTGCTTTCAGAAGATGCTTTGTCTGGCAGTGAAGATGAAACCGACGTAGGGTCCGTTGGCAGGTTTCTTTGCAGGAGTCAGCAAGTCTTTCTGCCTCCCCAGTCCTTCCCAAGTCCCTACTCCAGCCTGACTTTGAACCCTGGACCTGCCACCAGCTCTGTCCCTCTCTCTGTGGCTGAAGAACAAGGCGTAGGAATAGTAGGCTGGCCCATGGATCCTGAAACTAAGACGGAAGCCCTCATCACCCAAGAGAGGGATTTACAGGAACCACTTCCAAGGCCAGAGACAAGAGAAAAATCTTTGGTTCTGCCTCTCGGTCCGAGTCCTGTTCAAGAGACATTGGAGAGCCAACACAGAGCAGTTGACTTGAAGTTACACTACGCCGAAGACTGTACTTCCCCGACTGCTTCTGGGGGCTGCAGGTTTCCAGGATCAGCAAGCAACTCCTCCATTTCTGGAAAACCTGACTTTCCCGAGCTGAGAGATGCAGCTCTGGAGCCCAGTGACCTCAGGGTTTCTTCTGTTCTTTCTCCAACATCTGGAGAAGCTGAGACTCCAGAGAAGGAAGTCAAGTGCCTCCAGGTTGTCTCGAGGACCCCGTTCCAGGAAACGCGTTCCCCTTCTCAAGAACCTTCGGTCCAGGTGACTCCACGGTTGGTCCACAGTAGGGCAAGGGCTTCTGGAAAGAAAGAAGAGGATGTCCTCAAAACAGAGAGGGGAGCAGACCACAGCAGGAGCTTAAGCCCTAATACTTCTCAAGAGGGCGACCAAGCCAAGGACAATGTGGTGGAAGGATGGCCAGGAGTTCTAGAAGAAGATGGCTCTCCAGAACCATCCTTGGAGGTCGGCCACAGAGGTTCTGCGCCTTCGTCAGGAAAGAGGGAAAGGCAGAATAAGGGAGAGCCTGGTCTCCATCTAGGTGTGGCCATTCCACCTGAAGGAGAGGCCCTAACTGGGACGCAAGGAAGCCCAAGTCTTGCTCCCTACCATCCAAAATCAAATGACCGTTCAGAAGAAGCTTTAACAACCATGACGTGGCCCGAGGCGTGCGACTATTTCTTCTCCGATGACCTCCACGAAGTAGAAAGACCATCATCGCCAGAGAGACGTTCCAGGGAGACCATCAGCCACGGCCATCAGTCAGAGCTACCAGCAATGTCAGGCCCTGAAATGTACGAATATTTCTTCCAGGATGTAGATGAAACTGTGACTGGGGAGGAGACTTGGAGCCAAGTCGGTCCTTCAGAGGCATCCCTCAGCTCTGCCCATCGTTTGGCTCCATCCCTTGTCTTGGAAGAGGCGGCATTCGACACGAGCACCGATTCCATGGGATTCCCAGAAGTGTACGAACACTTCTTTGCACACCCACCACAAAGCAAGAGCAGCCGGAGGCCGAACATCTTGGCCGTGCCTGCTTCAGAGTTAGGAAAGGCCGTGAGAGCTTTAACAGCCCTTGTAGGTAGGCCAGTCCGCTTTCTCACATCCCAGCCAAGGCGGAGAGGATCCCAGACGGGAGTGATGCTGGTATCTCCAAAACTGGATGGAGCCTCCCTGACACCAGAAAACCTCGGGGTAGCGGTCTTAAAACCAGGTATTCCTTCTTTCCCATCCTTAACTGGCTCAACTGGCATTCTCTACTACTACTACTACTAATTATTATTATTATTATTATAATGTCCCTAAGTTTCATTGCCAAATCAGGCTTCAGAAATCTGTGGAGTAGCTTTCCTAGGTGACTTATAAACCTAAAGCCTACTTAAAATGCACCTTTTCACATGAGATTTTTTGAGTCAGTGGCAGACCTAAAAAAAACAAAACACCTTTGACGTTATTTATTTATTTTTTATTTATTCGGATTTGTATGCCGCTCCTCTCCGAATCCTCTGCCGAATCCTTCCTACTTTAGTGGACTCACCAATTGGTCGGTATTAACTGGCGGTCTAGATTAGTCTGTCCGGGCAAAATCAACATTTTAAAGAGGAAAGGCTACCGAATGACAAGAGTTGGAAGGGACCTTGGAGGTCATCTAGTCCAACCCCCTGCTCAGGCAGGAGACCCAATACCATTGTCAGATAAATAGCTGTCCAGTCTCATCCAGTGATGGAGCACCCACCAATCCTGGAGGCAAATCTTCCCATTGATCAATCATTCTCACTGTCAAGAAATTTATCCTTAGTTCTAGCTTGGTTTTCTCTTTGATAACCTCAGGTGCTTTGTAGAATAGGTTGACCACCCCACACACACACACACTTTTCTGTGACAGCCCCTTAAATATTGAAAGACTGCTATCGTAGATCAACTCTGCATATCCAAATAATAATAATAATAATAATAATAATAATAACAACAACACAGCCTTAAGTTTGACCACATTAGTAGCACTGTAAGAACCCCGGTTTCATAGCTTTCCTCTTTAAAAACGTTGACTTTTTCTGGACACAGAAGCGGTGGGAAAGCTTAGGAAGGAAAATATTATATTTTAATAATATAATAAATATTTTATATATGTATTTTAACTGGTGATTTCTATTTATGTTGTGAGCCACCCTGAGTTCTCCGGAATAGGGCGGCATAGAAGTCAAATCAAATCAAATCAAATCAATATTATGAAGATTACAATCTGTGAACCGAGGCAGGGCAGTTGCTGAAATGATGCCGTTCTGCAGACATCTGAGGGGTTTTTCCGCTTTCTAACGCATTAAGAAGGAGGGCATTTGCTGCCCGCTGGATTAACGCAGCTCTGGCAATCTTTGTTTTTCCTTTTGCAACCCCAGTCAAAGGCCCAAAAAAAACACCACCCTTTGCAGATCGAGCCAAGAGGTGTTGACTCAGACCATGTCTCCCCTCTGAGTTGTTTCCAACTCTAAATTGGGCTGCTGACCTTGGACAGAAACGAGATCTAGGACACCAAAGGAAAATTTATACTCCGGGGACACTTAAGAGACAAACACAGCAAGATGAAAGGTGCCTCTTTCTGGAAGTAAAGCCAAGAATGACCTTTGAATCTTTAAAAAAAACGAGGATTGTGGTTTATCACAGGCTCGGCATCAGCCAAGTGGAGATTAAGATTTCGGCCTTTGAGAAAACAGGCCATTTATTCGGCTGGCAGTGATAACTGTGGGCTGTGTTTTCTTTTCTTTTTTTTTTCTAAATAACTTTTTTATCCAGTTTCTTCATTATAAAGTCCATAACAAAAATGTGCAGATACCTAGCTTCTGGACCAATACCAGCACAACATAATTTCAATCAAAGTAGGATATTTAACATCTAGCCTTAAGATACATATCCATATTAATGGGGTCAAGCTAGTCATGACTATCTTAAACTAATGTTTTCAGTAATGTGGGCTGTGTTTTCTTATTAGGGCAACAGCACAGCATTTTATCATTAGGTTTGTTTTTTTTAAAATAATAATAATGGATAACTGGAAGAAAAAAAAGAGTCAGTTCTCACCATTTCTCCAGCAGGCATAAGCCCCAGAGCTTAGTTCCACAAAGACAACGCACAGAATAAATACTGAACATTGGAGTCCTGCTAAATTTGGTTATTTGATATCACGAAACCATGTGAGGATTTTGAGGGAGACCAGAGCTCCTAGAAACAGACTCCTGCGCGAAGGGGGTCAGACTAGATGTCCTTTAGAGATTCATGCCAGCCCTGACCACTACTGATTCCAAACTCCCTTGTTTTTGTTTTTGTTTTAATTCAGAGAGGCCTCTCCAGCTGGTCATCACTCCCCGAGATTTGTGCTTGGGATTTGTGGCGTTGGCTTCTTGGGCCGTGAAAACCTCCAACTTGCAGGCTCCGGATGCTTGGAAGATTGGTAATGCTTCCCAGGGCTCCTGGGTGGGGAGAACGGAGATTTGAGGTGGGGTGGGGTGGGGTGGGGGGGTTGAAATTGAAAAGATAACCCAGGAATGCTGACCGACTGGTTCCCGTCTGAAATAAGGCAAGAGGAACACCAGGAAGAGCTGGTTTTTTTTTTTAATTCTCTCTCTTAACCCCTTATCTTTCTTCCATTTTTCTTTTCCAAAGCAACCTTTTGCATGTTTGAGAGCAACAGCAGAGAGAGAGAGAGAGAGAGAGAGGCTGGTTTCTCCCTTTATATCTTAAAAGAAAGTTTATTTTTAAAGAATGTAAGAGCAGGATCCCCTAGGCCTGGCCTCCCTTTCTCCAGTTCTCTTCCACTTGTTGAGAAAGAAGCAAATTCAGGAAGGCAACTCATATGAGGTTCCCTCCCTTCTCCTTCCCTTTTTCAAAAACCCAACAGAATCCAAAATCTGATGGGAAGACTGTTTTAAATAGAATTCACTTTCCTTTTGTTTTTTGTTTTTAAATTCCTAGTCCTCATGACTGGGATGCGGTGATGCCTGGGGAACCCTAGAAGGTTTAAAAAGCTGGAAATAAAAGGCTTTTTTTCCTTCTCCCCTCCTTTAGCTAAAGCACAGTAAAAGACAGTAGAAGACAATTGCGGGATTTATGATGCAAAAGGAAGAATCTCCTGCAAATTGCAGAAAAGATTGGAATATTGAAAAAGGGAAAAAAGACACTGCAAAATAATAATAATAATAATAATAATAATAATAATAATAATAATAATAATGCTTAATCCAGGCTCGCTGCTCTTGCTATGGAAAAAGTTTAAAAGTCTTGATTGCATTCATTCATCTGGACACATATATCTTTCTCTCCCCCAGTGCTGCTGGCAAACTTTGGCACCCTCTCCGCCATCCGTTGCTTCAGGAGGCAGGTTGTCATGGAGAATTATCACAGCTCTTGAAGGGGATGCTTTCAAGATCTTTTCCTGCAAAGGGAGAAAACCAAATTTGGCGGCCTTTTGAATTGCCGGATTTCAGATTTACCGGTCGGGGAAAGAGGTGAGAAAGAAGATTAAACCTTCCCTTAAAAAATCATCCCTATTGGGATCTACCCAACTCAAGCCCCAAATCCTTGTGTTTTTTTTTTTCTTGGTCTCCCATTTGGGAGTTTATTTTAAACTTGCAAGGGATGGTAAGCTATAAAATGAAGTCCTCCACAGACACAAGAGCCAAAGCACGAAGGAGTCAGAGGACTTTCACGAACGAATAAATAAGAGGAACAAAAAGCTTGGGGTTTTTTGTAAAAAAAAAAACAACAGCTAGATTTAAGAAAAGGAATAACTGAAAGACAAAATCATTCAAAAAAGGTGTTTAGGCGTTTCAACTACAGAAGGTGAGAGAATGTGACATTAAGGGATAATACTAGTACACGGAGTTTAATTAGTGATCGTTCAAAGGTACAACAACGCTGAAAAATATGACTTACGGCCATTTTTCACCGTTACCAACTTTGCATTATCCCAGGGTCACGTGGGAGTTGTAAATTGAGGACTATCTGTACTGTAATGGGAAGCTTTTTTAACTTAAAAGAGAATTTTGCTCCTCCCATATTAAGCTGCTTTATGACGGGTTGGGATCCTGGTTTGTTACAGACAACGATGAACTGACTTTTGGAAGTTGGCAAGAGTGTTCGATTAGTGGGGAGAGTTTCTAGAAAAGCCCAGAAATATTTGCTGATGAGCATTAGGAAATGACTTTGCAGGATGCTGCAGATATTATCAAGCTATCCAGCGACTCGTCCTGTGTAACTTAGAAAGTTTGTCAATTTCATAAGCAACAAGTTGATCGCAAATGCGCACAAATACTTGATTTGGTTTTGTGCTTTTTCAGCCCAGCCACCTAGGGTTTAGTTAGGAGGAAATGTTATTCAACTCAGTCTTTAGGATGCAAATATATATATATCTATATTGGGAATCTGCCTGCTATAATCTGCATGTTATAAAAAGTTCCAGTAAACAAACATTCTTCAAAAAAATAACATTTTATACACGCTGCTCTCTGAATGCTCAAAACACACAATATATACCGTACATTATTTTGCTGTGATGTTTATAATTATCTCATACATAGATCCGTTTAATTTCCCCAACGCTGGCAAAGCGAGCCCAAAATTAAATGGAGATTCGCGTGACAGGTTTTTCGTTCCTCTGTCTTTTTCTCGTGGCCTCTAAACTAAGCCAGCACTTGATCTTCATCTGTTGTTTTGAATGTCTTTTCCGCTCCTGTTCTCTGCGTCCCTGATTCTCCACAATCCCCAGAAGAGTTGAAAATATACTTGTGTACTGAGGAAAAATCCCTAACTATTAAAGTCTTCCTGAACCCCCCAACTGTTGAGCGTTTCTTTCTGCTCCTTTCAGATGGAGCCACTGTGCCATCTCATACAACAAAACGTGGACACAGGTAGTCCCGTATACACGGTTGTTAAGACAATCTGGCTTCCCCATGGACTTTGCTTGTCAGAAAGTCACAACAGGGGATCACGTGACCCCGGGACACCTCAACCCGTCATAAATACACGCCAGTCGCCAAGCATCTGGATTTTGAGCACGTGACCACCGGAACGATACAACGATTGTAAGTGTGAAAAAGGGACATAGCCACTTCTTTTCCCGTGCCGCTGTAATTTTTGAATGGGATCAGTAAATGCATGATTGCAAATGGCGGACTGCCTAGAATGCAAAATGCAACCTTAGATTACCTGTGTAAGGAAATCTTTGGGTCCGTATCTGCCAATCTCACCTGGGTTGATAAGAAAGTGAACCCCTAGACCAAGGGTAGGAAACCTTGGCTCTTTTTTGACTGGTGGACTTCAACTCCCAGAATTCCTGAGCCATCCTGGCTCAGCTTGGACACCTCTCCCTTTCCCCTCAGCATGGCTGGCTCAGGAATTCTGGGAGTTGAAGTCCACCAGTCATAAAAGAGCCAAGGTTGCCTACCTCTGGCCTAGGCCGCTTTATGACTGGTGGACTTCAACTCCCAGAATTCCTGAGCCAGCCTGGCTCAGCTTGGAAACCTCTCCCTTTCCCCTCAGCGTGGCTGGCTCAGGAATTCTGGGAGTTGAAGTCCACCAGTCATAAAAGAGCCAAGGTTGCCTACCCCTGGCCTAGACCAGCGGGGAAGAAAACTGAAAATAATTGCAGTGAGTTAAAAAAAAGAACGTTTTCGGGCGTTCGGTGACGCATCCTTACAACTGCCTTTGCAACGCAGGAGACTGAATCTAGCTCTAAAAAAAAACAGCCAGATCTAAAGCTGGTTAAACCATGGATATGGCACCACTCGGAAATGCCTCTCTGGAGGCTAAACCATGAAGCTGAAATAAGCTTTCCCAACAAGGCTGACTGAACAGCTTCCATGAAGCTCCTGAAAACATATAACCCAGAAGTGTTCATCAAATTGCCAGAAATCTAGTTCAACTTGAGAGACGTGGGGTTTAGTGTCAGGCGGTGGTGGGATTCAAATAGGGGAACCACCGGTTCTCTGCGTGGATGCCGCTTCCGGAAGTCCATTCTGGGTCTGGGCAACCCAAAAAATTAGCTACCGGTTCTGTTGAAGTGGTGCGAACCGGCTGAATCCCAGCACTGGTGCCAGGGCTTGCCATCGCCCTCTGTGTTTACTATCTTGGAATAAGAACTGGGATTATGCTAGCTAACCTCCCTTTGGTCCATGTCCTCTCCTAGTCTGCTGAGAAGGAGATGAAGGTATTTTAATGGAGGTCTTAGCTGCTGCTCTGCTCTCCACAGGGAATGACAGGCAGGTGACATCAAAGCAGCTCTCCTTCCCTGGATGGGACCCGGCCTGTTGGAGGGGAAGGGATGAGGGAGGGGAATGTCAGAAGCCCTCGGAGGTAAACCTTCCTGGAGTTTCTGCTGGTCTTCTTGGCACAGTCCAAATCCTGGAAATAGTTGGTCCCTTGTGTTGACCTTTGGTGACTGACTCCCCAGATGGATGGGCCTTTGGCTTCTGGACGACCTGAAAGGCAAGGCAGAAAGTCAGCAGGAGATTTTTGTATAAATGCCCTCTGCCCTCTCCACTTTGGCCTGTGGATTCTTCTTCTTCTTCTTCTTCTTCTTCTTCTTCTTCTTCTTCTTCTTCTTCTTCTTCTTCTTCTTCTTCTTCTTCTTCTTCTTCTTCTTCTTCTTCTTCTTCTTCTTCTTCTTCTTCTTCTTCTTCTTCTTCTTCTTCTTCTCTCCTCTTCCTCTTCCTTCTTCTTCTTCTTCTTCTTCTTCTTCTTCTTCTTTTTCTTCTTCTTCTTCTTCTTCTTCTTCTTCTTCTTCTTCCTCTTCCTTCTTCTTCCTCCTCCTCCTCCTCCTCCTCTTTTTCTCCTTCTCCTCCTCCCTACTCTTTCTGGTCAGCTCTCCCTCGGTGAGGGCAGTTGGCTGGCATTTGGGAAGGCCATCGTCCAGCTATTCCCTGCTGAGGGAATGAAAAAGTCAGACAGGTGTCCCTTCCGTCCACCGACAGACTGTCTACTTAGAAAGTGAAATGCCAGGGGGAAATTTCCAGCCTCTTTCCCTTTTATTTATTTATTTATTTATTTATTTTATTAAATTTCTATACCGCCCCTCTCCCGAAGGACTCGGGGCGGTGTACAGCCTAAACTTTAAAAAACATATAAATATACAAAATTTAAAATAATTAAAAATAAATTAAATCATTTGGCCAAAATCCTAAAACCCAAAACATACAAAATTTAAAATCTTAAAAAATACTCAGAAGCTTCTATGCCAGGCCGGCCTGTCGGAAAAGGAATGTTTTTAGTTCCCGACGGAAGGTGCGTAAATCTGTTATTATACGGAGTTCGGGGGGGAGCTCGTTCCATAACGTGGGAGCTCCCACAGAGAAGGCTCTCCCCCTGGGGGTCGCCAGCCGGCACTGTCTGGCCGACGGCTCCCTGAGGAGGCCCTCTCTGTGGGAGCGTACCGGACGGCGGGAGGTATTTGCTGGCAGTAGACGGTCCTGTAAGTATCCGGGTCCGATGCCATGGAGCGCTTTAAAAGTGGTCACTAACACCTTGAACCGCACCCGAAAGACCACCGGCAACCAGTGCAACTCACGCAGGAGCGGTGTTACGTGGGAGCGCCACGACGCTCCCATCACTACCCGCGCGGCTGCATTCTGGGCAAGTTGGAGCTTCCGGATGCACCTCAAGGGGAGCCCCATGTAGAGAGCATTACAGTAGTCCAGCCTGGAGGTCACGAGGGCATGAGTGACTGTGCGTAGCGAGTCCCGGTCTAGGAAGGGACGCAACTGGCGCACCAGGCGAACCTGGTGGAACATCCTCCCGGCCACGGCCGTCAGATGGTCCTCTAAGGACAGCCGTGAGTCCAGGAGGATTCCCAAGTTGCGAACCCTTCCTGTGGGAGCCACTGTTTCGCCCCCAATACACAGCGATGGAATCAGCTGGCTGTACCGGGACGACGGTAACCACAGCCACTCGGTCTTGGAGGGGTTGAGCTTGAGTCCGTTTCTCCCCATCCATACCCGCACGGCCTCCAGGCACTGGGTCAGCACGGCAAGGGCATCGTTGGGGTGGTTTGGTGTGGAAATGTACAGCTGAGTATCATCAGCGTACAGATGGTACTCCACGCCAAAACCACGGATGATCTCACCCAGCGGCTTTACATAAATGTTGAACAGTAGAGGCGAGAGGACCGACCCCTGAGGTACCCCACATACGAGGGGTCTCGGGGTCGACCTCTGGCCCCCTGTCAACACAGACTGCATCCGGCCAGAGAGGAAGGAGGAGAACCACTGCAAGACAGTGCCTCCTATGCCCAGCCCCTCCAACCGTTGCAGCATGATACCATGATCGATGGTATCAAAAGCCGCCGAGAGGTCCAATAGCACCAGAACAGAGGAGCAACCCCTGTCTTGGGCCCGCCAGAGATCATCCACCAACGCGACCAATGCTGTTTCCGTGCTGTAGCCAGGCCTGAAGCCCGACTGGAACGGATCGAGATATGACGATTCCTCCAGGTGCTGCGGGAACTGTCGGGCAACCACACTCTCAACAACCTTCGCAAGAAAGCGAAGGTTGGAGACGGGACGGTAGTTTGATAAAACGGCTGGATCCAGGGCAGGCTTCTTGAGGAGGGGTCTCACCACTGCCTCTTTCAAGGCAGCGGGAAAGACACCCTCACTCAAGGAAGCGTTGATAATTGCTCGGAACCAGCCTCGTACCACCTCCCGGGAGGCCAGCACCAACCAGGAGGGGCACGGGTCCAGTAAACATGTGGTCGCCCTAAGTCCCCCCAGCAACCTGTCCACGTCCTCGGGGGTCACGGGGTCAAACTCAACCCAGGTAACAGTCTCAAGACCAGCCTCCGCCTCTCCCATTGGACATACCCAGTTGAAGTCGAAGCCTTCCCGTATCTGAGCGATTTTATCATACAGATATTTTCCGAAATCCTCAGCTCTACCCTCTAAGGGGTCTCCCCTCACCTCCTGATGAAGGAGGGAGCGGGTCACCCTAAACAAGGAGGCTGGGCGGTTATCTGATGACGCAATAAGAGCAGTGAGGTAGGAACACTTCTCTGCTCTTATCGCCATTAGGTAGGACCTAATATGGTCTCTTACCAATGTTCGGTCAGATTCGGCACGGCTCGATCTCCAACTGCTCTCTAGGCGTCTTTTCCGGCGTTTCATCTCTCTCAACCCCTCGTTATACCACGGGGCCGGTCGAGACCCACGCCGAATCTATCGGCATAGGCAGACATAGGTGTCTGCCTATGCCGATAGAATAGAATAGAATAGAATAGAATAGAATAGAATAGAATAGAATAGAATAGAATAGAATAGAATAGAATAGAATAGGAATACAATAGGAATAGGATAGGGTAGAGTAGAGTAGAGTAGAGTAGAGTAGAGCAGAATAGAATAGAATAGAATAGGATAGGATAGGATATAGAATAGAGTAGAGTAGAGTAGAGTAGAGTAGAGTAGAGTAGAGTAGAATAGAGTAGAGTAGAGTATAATAGAATAGAATAGAATAGAAAATGGAATGGAATGGAATAGAATAGAATAGAATAAGGAACAGAATAGAATAGAATAGGGAATAGAATAGAATAGAATATTGTAATATAGAATGGAATAGAATAGAATAGAATAGAATAAGGAACAGAATAGAATAGAATAGGGAATAGAATAGAATAGAATAGAATAGAATAGGAGCTGGAAGGGACCCTGGGGGTCTTCTAGTCCAGCCCCCTGCTCAAGCAGGAGAACCTATACCTACACCAACCTATACCAAGAACTCATCTGACAGCCATTCGTTTAGTTACAACAGCCCTGGAAAAAGTGATAGGTAACTATAACAATGATCAAACCTGGACTGATTTCACTGAGGAAGTGAATGTAAGAACATGCCTAGTCTTGGGAAGCTAAGCAGGCTGGGTCCTGGTGAGAGCATGGATGGGGGACCATTTATTGAAATGTATTGAAAAATTTATTGTTTACAGTCCAGGTAGTCTGGGACTTGCAACCTTTCATTTAGTGATTGTTCGAAGTTACAACGGCACTAAAAAAAGTGACTTAGGATCTTTTTTCACACTTAACGACCATGATCAAAGTTCAGATGCTTGGTAACTGATTCATATTTATGACGGTTTTGCAGCGTCCTGAGGTCACGTGATCCCCTTTGGCGACCTTTTGACAAGCAAAGTCAGATCCCCTTAATGAGCGTGTGATCAGTGTAACAACTGCAGTGATTTGCTTAACAATCATGGTCATAAAACAGAGCGAGACTCACTTAGCAACAGAAATTTTTGGCCCAATTGCAGTCTACCTGTGGAAGAATTAATTCATTGGCAGCCTAAAGGGGAAACCGTGGAAAAAAAAATCAGGATATTCCAGGAAAGGTGGAGAAGAGCAGTTATAGTTACACGCCTCTGTTCCCACCGCCACCACCTTCGCCTAAAGGAAGTGTGTGTTGAGCCGCATAAAAAGTGTGTGAGTCAGAGGGAGATGCACCTGACTGAGCAGAGCTGCCCAGATGTATTCACAATAGGAGAGAGAGAGAGAGAGAGAGAGAGAGAGAGAGAGAGAGAGAGAGAGAGAGAGAGAGAGAGAGGGAGGGAGAGATATGAGAGAGAGAGAGAGAGAGAGAGGGAGGGAGAAAGAGATGAGAGAGAGATGAGAGAGAGAGAGGGAGGGAGGGAGAGATATGAGAGAGAGAGAGAGAGGGAGAGAGAGGGAGGGAGAGAGAGGGAGGGAGAGAGAGATATGAGAGAGAGAGGGAGGGAGGGAGAGAGAGAGAGATGAGAGAGAAAGAGAGAGAGGGAGGGAGAGAGAGATATGAGAGAGAGAGAGAAAGAGAGAGAGAGAGAGAGAGAGAGAGAGAGAGAGAAAGAGAGAGAGAGAGAGAGAGAGAAAGAAAGAGAGAGAGAGAGAATTCACCCAGTTGCGCTCTTTGAGTACATGGATATAAGTCACCACAAATTAAGGTTGACCAATGAATTTTTCCTGTTCACAGTGTCGCTTTTCAATGGGTCAGAAGTTTTACAAAACATTAGACTTGTAATTAATTTCAGTGCACAGTTAAGGGCTTCTCTCCCATACACTCATCTGTATGTCTAGTTTAACGAAGAGAAGGACGAGGGGGGACAGGATAGCAGCGTTCCAGTATCAAAGAAGAGGGAGTCAAGCTATTCCCCAAGGTGCCTGGAGACAGGACAAGAAGCAATGGATGGAAACTAACCAAGGAGAGAAGCAACCTGGAACTAAGGAGAAACTTCCCGACAGTGAGAACAATTAACCAGTGGAACAACCTGCCTCCAGAAGTGCTGAATGCTCCAACACTGGAAGTTTTTAAGAAGAGACTGGACAGGCCTTTGTCTGAAATGGTACTATAGGGTTTCCTGCCTGAGCAGGGGGCTGGACTAGATGACCTCCAAGGTCCCTTCCAACTTTATTATTATTATATTTTAAAAGTGGGGGGGGAAACCACTTTGTTTCCAAACCATTTGCTCGCTTTCCGTCATCCTTCCGAGCCCTTCATTTACGCATCTGTTGCAACTGCTTGAAACACAATGAGTTTCCCCCAAAATAATAGGGGGTGTCTTTGCACGGTCATCCCCACGTGCTCTTGAAGGCTAAAGGGAGGAGCGGTGGCTGCCATAGGGTTGCCTCTGAAAAATTTGTCATCATTATGGTGGCTTTCTGAAACCCCTCCCTTGGCTTACACAACGCGCATTTCACAAAAGGGATGTGTATTGAAGGAGGAGACTTGGGGGGAAAATCGGTTTTTGGTTAGAGTAAAAACCAGCCACACGTGAATTATATTAACTTTATTAGAGGCCTTCAAAGGAATCACCGAAAGAACAGTGTCAATGTTGTACAACACCCACCCACCCCTTACACACCGACCCACACGCCCATGCACACAAGCTCTGCACCAAATATTGTCTACCACTGCTGCAACACAACCGCAACTGAGCCGCGTGATTTGAGATCCAATCTCCTTTTACAGTTTTGTGCTCACGTAAAAAAAAAACCAACACATATCGACCCAGGACACAAACACACTCCCCAGAAGTACAACAAAGAAACCTAGAATTGAAATTGCAGCTGCAGCCGACTTCCTCCCACTCTGCTTTAGTTCAATAACCATCAAGAAGCAGCTAATGCCAAACAGCCGGGATTGTTTACTAAATTAAATAATTATTTTCTTTAAAAAAAAATTATCTCCCCTCCCCTTGCCCCAAGCAAACCCATTTAATTGCTTATTAAATAGACTATCAGACAAGCCAACAAGACCCTCTTGTAAACTTTACTAAATGTTGGCAGTTGAACAATATATATATATATTTTATGTATTTTAAATTCAAGTAACAAAAGTAGACCATGGGTTATCCTGGCCTATAGCAACACCGTAAAGAGTTGGAGGATGTAACAACTGAAAGTGTGAACTAGAATTGTGTCTGCCAGCCACCCCATTGCCTGAAGGAAAGGAAGAAAGAAGAAGGAAAGGAAAGGAAGAGAAAGAAAGAAAGAAAGAAAGAAAGAAAGAAAGAAAGAAAGAAAGAAAGAAAGAAAGAAAGAAAGAAAGAAAGAAGGAAGGAAGGAAGGAAGGAAGGAAGAAAAAGAAGGAAGGAAGGAAGGAAAGAAAGAAAAGGAAGGAAGGAAGAGTCAAGAGGGAAACGGAGGGAGGAAGGAAGGAAAGAAAGAAAGAAAGAAGGAAGAGTCAAGAGGGAGATGGAGGGAGAGAGAGAGGAAGAAAAGAAGCAAGGAAGGAAAGAGGAGAAGACACCATAAAATTGGTTTCTTCAAGGAACAGTGGGCTATAAAAGCGAAGAAGAATAAATAACAAACACAAAATAATGCACACAACATAATGTGGGTCCTAGAGAATCTTCACTTTGCACCACTCCCAATTCTTGAAACCCTCAACCAGTTCTTCATCTCTCCGCTGATCTTCTTACAATCAACTTTCCTGGCACATTTGCCCGGAACCGCAAGCCTTTGGCCACTTCTCAAGCTAGTTGGCAAGCAGCCTTATTATTATTATTATTATTATTATTGCTACTTAAATGGTAACCAACAAAGCAACGCATTTCAAAAAAGGATAACCATCAGCAGAGGAGAATGCCACCGTCCCCCAAGAGCAAGAACGGGGGTGTTAGGCCCTGGGAAAACCAGATGCTGTGTTGCACACTCAACACACAGGAAATATCCCCGGCCAGCTTTCCCAAAGCGAACTGTTTCTCCATCTGAGGGAGTGCAAAGCCCCCTTCTTTATGACACACACCAAAAGGCAGAGGATTGGCTGGGAAAATGAGTGTACAGGATGTTAAAACTGGCTGTCATTCCTGCACGCGTTTGTGTGCATGCAACCACACTCCACATGGGTTGAGCAGTTTATACTTGACTATCCTCATTTTATCCCGAGTCAGAATCGCCAGCAATGCCCGTCTATTTGCAAACCTTCATAACAGCTGTGGTTTTAGCTAGCAAAAAAATCTCTCTCTTTTTTTTTTTTTGCAACGGGGAAGGGTGTCTTATACTTGTTTGCTTTGAGAGGGGGGTTGTTTTTTTTGAAATTGCACGCCAGTTGCCAGAAGCCATCTCAAAATTCCTAATCCAAGGAAGGGTCCAATCCACACGCCAGTTGCCAGAAGCCATCTCAAAATTCCTAATCCAAGGAAGGGTCCAATCCATTTTGATTGTCCAGTTCTTCAACCGTCTCAAGATGGAATGGCAGCTTTAAAAACCAGCTTTCCATTTGTCCCTCGGAGTTCACGGTTAGCAGATAATGTTTTAATGTTTTGGGGTGAATTGCAATATCAAGGGCACACACAAAGTCCAGACCGCTTCTGACCCCATACAGACAGGGCAGCTTTCTTCATAACCACCACCTGATCAGGATCCATCTCTGCGTTGATAAACAACCGCTTTGTGGATGGAAGAATTCCAGGTCCAGAAAGACGTTTTTTCATAGCACCACAAGCTGAAGTGGAGGAACAGGAATGGGACAAGGGGTCCAAAGGAGGCTAGACAGATCCTGGCCTTCAGAAGTCCACCATCCAATGTTTGCAGTATAAAAAACAAGAAATTTCCTCTCTTCCAGTTCTCAAGTCTTCCTGCTTCAAGGGAAAGACGCCTCCCTTAGCAATCGTAGATCTCCTGGACGGTGAGCGCTTCTTCACCTCTGTATCCCAGATGTTGTCATAGCTGTAGTCCTCATGGAAGCTTTGCAGCTCAGCGTAGTCGTGATAAGTCGAGTCCAGCTGTTCCCCCCCTGTTTCAGGTAGGTTGTAGGCCTGCAGGTTTTCATCTAGAAGAGATAAGGGCAGAGAAAAGCAACCAAGATGATTAGGGGACTGGAAGTTAAAAGAAATAATAATAATAATAATAATAATAATAATAATAATAATAATAATAATAATAATAATAATAATAATAATAAGAAGAAGAAGAAGAAGAAGAAGAAGAAGAAGAAGTTGGAAGGGACCTTGGAGGTCATCTAGTCCAACCCCCTGCTCAGGCAGGAAACTCTATACCAGGGGTAGGCAACCTTGGCTCTTTTATGACTTGTGGACTTCAACTCCCAGAATTGCTGAGCCAGCCATGCTGAGGGGACAGGGAGAGGTTTCCAAGCTGAGCCATGCTGGCTCAGGAATTCTGGGAGTTGAAGTCCACCAGTCATGAAGGGGCCATAGTTCCCCCATGCCGGCTCAGGAATTCTGGGAGTTGAAGTCCACCAGTCATAAAAGAGCCAAGGTTCCCCACCCCTGTCCTATACTACTATTTCAGACAAATGGCTGTCCATGAAGAACAGCTACAGGAATTGGGTATGTCTAGTTCAGTGAAGAAAAGGACACACACACACACACACACACACACACACACAGAGGCAGGTTTGTCGACCTGAGATTTCAATCTTTTTGTTTTGAATTGTCTCCACCTCCCCCCCAAATGGAAGGTGTAAAAGAGCAGAAGAATGCAGAGAAGAGCAATGAAGATGATTAGGGGACTAGCGACCAAACCATGAACAACAGTTGCTGGAACTGGGTATGTCTGCTTTAATGAAGAGAAGGACGAGGGGGGGGGGACATGATAGCAGAGTTCCAGTATCTCAGGGGCTGCCCCAAAGAAGAGGGAGTCAAGCTCTTCTCCAAAGCACCTGAAGGCAGGACAAGAAGCAACGGATGGAAACTCATCAAGGAGAGAAGCAACCTGGAACTAAGGAGAAACTTCCTGACAGTGAGAACAATTAACCAGTGGAACAACCTGCCTCCAGAAGCTGTGAACACTCCACCACTGGAGGTTTTTAAGAGACTGGACAGCCCTTTGTCTGAAATGGTATTGGGTTTCCTGCCTGAGCAGGGGGTTGGACTAGATGACCTCCAGGGTCCCTTCCAACTCTGCTACTCTGTTATTCACATAGACAGTTAAGGATTTGGGGGTGGGGCAGACCACAACCCCTTCCCCGGTGAGGATCATTCCTTGAAAGCTCCTAATGGAGTGGCATGGCTTGCTTTCATTTGGGTTTCCTCTGAACCGTCCCGTCTTCTTCCAGGCCGACTGTGAGTTCAAATCCAGACGGCTGCCAGCCAAAGCTCATTCAAAGGCCAAGTCTCAAGGCCTCCCAAGGGCTCACCTGACGTTGGCAAGGAACGCATCCGGAGGCCGTCTCCCGAAGAGGTGCTCTGTTTGCAGGAGGGGAAGAGGAAAAACAGGCGTTCGGGGCCACAAAACTCGCAGAATAGTTTTGTCTTCCGATTCTACCCCTGCCCCCCCCCACCCAGAAGAACCGAATCTGCTCAAGAGACTTTGCGCTGCGCTTACCGTGGTCAAATAATTGACATCTGGTGCAGGCTGCGTGGCAAAAGGAAAGGCTGGGGCCGAGGCATGGCCTCCCTGGGCCAGGACGGGTTCTCCCCAGGGGTCTCCACAGGACGGTTGAAAGCTCTTCCACCCCAGAGGATGACGGCAGATGGGAACGGACACTGGCACGGTTGGGTAGCCGTTCTGAGGCTCCACAGTGGACGGCCCGTGACACCTCCCGAGCTGTGAAGGAGACGAGGAAGGAAGGGAAGGAGGAGGATCACAAAAGGGGATCGCGTGACCCCCGGGAGACTGCAACTGTCCTAAGTACAGAATTTTGATCACGTGACCCTGGGGAGGCCACAACAGATGTGCAGTAAGCATGAAAAACAGATGTGCGTCGCTTTTTTCACTGCCGTTGTTAACTTCGACTGAACCGTTGCAAATGGAAGACTACCTGTATAATCGCTCGGGGACCCTCCCTGTATGCCCCCGGCCCCACTCACCTCTCCCAGGAAGTAGGAGGCTGCTGCCCCGTGCGAGGAGGGGGAGTTGGGCGTGTAGGGGTCAGCATACATGGGGGAAGACGAAAGAGAGGCGTACTCCAGCGTCTGGGGAGCTGGGCAGGTCTGACTCCTCGGCACGTTCCACTGCTTCGGCTGCAGGGCAGGGGGACAAAAAAATGTCCATTTGGGTGAGAAACCCAGCTGTGGACTTCCTGGGAAGGGCACCTACAAGGCCCTTCCAGATGCTCCTCAATCCCAGACAGGGAGGCTTGCCCCCCCCTCCCAAGCAGGGCTTCGATTCCGGAGCTCTGCCCTCTTCCCAAATTCCGAGATTATTCTCAGCTCGTACCTGGTTGAAGTCCAAATGCAGCGGGCGGATGGCGGGATGCTCCTGTTGGGCCAGGGCCGAGTAGGGCTCATTGTACACGGGAGAGACGCCCTCGCCACGGGGGTGCTTGGAGACCAGCGGGAAGGGGCTTTTCTTGTCGTTGTTCTCGCCGGGGCCCTGGGGCTGTTGCGGCGGAGGCGGGACGCCCTTCCGTTTGGACTTTTGAGAACTCCCTTTCCGTTTCAGCTCGGCTTTCGGCATCCCTGTCCCTGCCGGGGGCTGCTTTCCCGAGCACTGCAACAAGAGGCGGCACCGTTTAAGAATCCCCGAGATTAAAGCCTTCTGGAGAAAAATATGGTGGACACTCCAAACCATTTTGAAAAAGCGTATTGAATTTCTACCTCAGTTGTTTTTGTTAGGGATCATAAAAGACTGTACCACCACAGAGACGAACTTAATTCTGAACTTGATCACAGCAGCGAGACTGTTGGTGGGACAATACTGGAAGAAGCCAGAAATACCACCTATTGAAGAATGGACTTTGAAAGTTATAAATTTGGCAGAAATGGCTAAAATATCGGCATATTTGAAGGATCGCTCAAATGGAAAATATATGTTGGACTGGAAACATTGGATAGACTACATACAAGAGAAACACCAATCAAAGAAAATGTATCTGGCTTATAGTTAAATCTTGATATACGGAGTGAAGAATGTTTACAAATTTAAATTGATTGTACTAAGTTGAATAGCAGTTAACTTGAAATTTTTCCTGGTTTGCATGTACAAATATATATCTATTAATAAAAAATGTTAAAAAAAAAAAAAAAAGAATCCCCGAGCAGAAAAATTACATGGCATGCAAAAAAAAAAGGGGGGGGAACTCTCCGAGCTGGGTGGTTTCCTCGCAGATGTTTCATTACCAAACTACAGTCCCAAACCAGGGACTTGTATATGAACAGAGAGCAAAGCCCACTCCCTTCCAGCACAAATGATATTACCTAGTTGGGTAATGAAACGTCCTCAAGAAGACCATCAGACTAAGTCACGAGAGCACCAAGCACCTCACAGTTCTCAGGAACATCCAGTCAGACGGGTCTTCGGGCCAGCTTCTCCCAATCTGGTTGCTCTCCATGTGTGGACATTAACTCCCCAAAGTTAATGGAGAAGCTGGGGAGTTGACTGGTGCCCTCTGGATAAGTGGACTTTATTCTTAGGCTCTCCAGCCAATTTTAGTTGGCGAGTAGAAAACAACTGGAATGTGGGGTCCGCGATGCCCTCTGAGCTTGGTGGTCTTCTTGCCGTCATTTCATGACCCAGCTAGAAGGGAGTGGGGTTTGCAGAGTGGAGGAAGAAGAAGAAGAGGATTATGGGGTCCTTGATGGTCTCTGAGATTGGTGGCTTTCTTGCAGACGTTTCATGACCCAGCTAGGTAACGTTATCAGTGCTAGAAGGGAGTGAAGGGAGTGCTCTCTGTTCATATACAAGCTTGGTAATGAAACGTCTGCAAGAAGGCCACCAAGCTCTGAGACCATCAAGGACCCCTCAGTCCTCTTTCTCCTCCTCCTCCTCCATTTCTCCCCGACTCCACAAACCCCACTCCCTTCTAGCACTGGTGAAGTTACCAAGCTGGGTAGTGAAAGGTCTGCAAGAAAGCCACCCAACTCAGACAGAACCGAGGACTCCGCAGTTCAGCTCAGAGCTATAAATACTCTCTTCTATTAATAACTGGAATCCTGGGAACTCAACATACAACTAAAGGCTTTCCTATGGACCAGGCCAATCCATATTCCAGCAACACAATCCGTATTTAGCAGCTGGCAGTCCAGTCTCTTCTCGGAAGCTTCCAGCGATGAAGCTCCCACTTCTGAAGGCCATCTTGGATGGGGCTCTAACTGGAAGACCAGGATCACATACTTCCCTACGACCGGTGAGAGCGCACAGGGTCGGCCTCCTCCGGCTCCCGTCAGCGAAACAATGTCGTCTGGCGGGCCCTAGGGGGAGGGCCTTCTCTGTTGTGGCGCCCGCCCTCTGGAACCAACTACCTCCTGAAGTCCGCGTTTCTCCGACTCTCCCGGCCTTCCGAAAGAACCTTAAAACTTATCTCTGCCGGCAGGCCTGGGGATGATTGTGGACTGTGGTGTGAATGTTGAATGTGTGTGGGGTTTCTCATTTTTTTAAATATTTGTGGTTGGATTCAGATTATGATCTGTTGTTTTATATAGATGTTGTAAGCCGCTCCGAGTCTTTGGAGAGAAGCGGCATATAAATCCAACAAATAAATAAATAAATCACCCAAGGAAGGCCAGCCTTTCCAGCTCTTTCAAGTCAACAGCCTTTTTTTCCCTTCTTCCCACAGGCCCCCACGAGGTTGGTGCTGCTGCTTGAAGCCCACCCCCCATTTTTTTTTTCGAACCTTCAACTTACGGAGGCTGGTTGCGGCAGATTGCTTTCAGCTAACCGATTCTCGGGGACCACATCAAACAAATGTCTCTCGGACAGCGACGCCGTACTCGTTTGGGAGTGGTGGGTGGACGTCGCCCCCTTCCCGGCAGAAGCCCAGGAATTCGTTCGGCCCTCTGAGGTGAGTGACCCTCTTCCACTTCCTGAAAACTAAACCAACCAAGAAATTAAAATGTACGGAATTTGGGGCGGGCAAGAGAAGATCAAATACACGGAACGATTGGCATGGGGGGAAAGAATGCAGACCTGGCCTTGCGGAAGGGGGGTGGGGAGAAGAGTGAAACGTTAAGGGGTCGGTTTCCGAAGAGATTACAGTACGATTTACAACCGTTCGTTTACTGACCACAGTCAAAACTGAAAAAGAGGATGAGTTTTGGGATTGAGTTAGATTTTTAGATGGGCGAAAGGAAGCAGACTTTGGAGCGGGACAGAATTCCTAATCTCTTCTGCAAAACTGGCTAGGAACTAGGATGCAAGTGATTAAATGAGGACTGATTTCATTGAAGAAGTGAATGTTAACAACCTGGCTGGTCTTGGGAAGCGGGCTGGGAGCATGGATGGGAGACCACCCAGAAATTTATTGAAAAAAATTATAATTTACAGTCCAGGTAGTCTTCGACTCACAACTTTTCATTCAGTGATTGTTCGAAGTTACAAGGGCGCTGAAAAAAAAGTGACTTATGGCCCTTTGTCACACTTAACAACTTTTGCAGCATCCCCCATGGTCATGTGATCAAAATTCAGACAACTGGTTCATATTCACGACGGTCGCAGTGTCCTGGGGGGTCACGCCATCCCCTTTGGCCACTTCCTGACAAAGTCCATGGGGAAGCCAGATTCACTTAACAACCATGTGACTAACTTAACAGCTGCAGCGATTTACTTAGCAACGGTAGCAGGAAAGGTCGTTAAAACGGGGCTAAATTCGCTTTAACAAATGCCTCACTTTGCAGCGACAGAAAATCTGGGCTCAACTGTGGTGGTAAGTCGGGGACTAGCTGTCCTGAGAAAGAAGAAAAGGTGAGAAAGAAATGCATGAATAGCCCAGCTTGATTTTGCTAGGTATAAGATGGAGTAGAGAGAAACACTTTCAAGATTCTATTAAACCCTACACCAATAAAGTAGCATTCGCAAGAGCCTGTCAAGCACCAGGGAAATCGGGAGACCCAAGCAGTTCCAACGGGTGTAAAGATTTATTGCAAGCTGGAGCTCTCTACAAGAGCTCTACAAGGGAAATTAGCGGGAGAGAAGAGTAGAAGGAATTCTACTGGAGTTAGATCTCTTGTGGGCACACAGGGAACTCATGACTGATGACGCCTTTGACGCCTCCCTCCCTTGGGCTCAGCCCGGTCATCCAGATCCCTTTTAAGTGCTTGTTCCTCGATCTGGCCTACTCCAAAGGGCTCACAGGCACAATAGACCAGCCATTTCAAGAGGCTGAATCTAAGAACACCTTCAATATTCTTTTCAGAAGCCTCCCAGCCCACCTGCACGATAGGCCAAAGTGGTTTTCCTCCTGCTGTTGGGAATTAACCTAAACGGAGCTTTGAAGTGTTTTTTGTGTCCAACCCACATACTAGGTGTATTTGTGAAGCATCCTGTGCCAAATGAATGCTGCCATTGTGGTGTGTTCTTAGTCCTGTCTGGGTTCAGGAGCCTTGGCTTGTCCAACTCTATTGGACGGAGTTAGGCTAAGGAAGAGGACTTAAGCCAGGAAACAATGAGTCATTCTCCTACGCATAATGCAGAATTGTGTTGTAAGCTAGACAGGAAACAGCGCCCTACCTGCGCCAGGTGAGAAGGCTTTAACCCGGAGAAACTGTCCGATCCAGAGAGGGAGGAATCTGCATGGCGGAACTGAGCAGTTTTAAGACAATATAGCCACTCTTGGTAATCTTCGTAGCTGGAGCAAATCACCCGGATGGAGTTAATCAGCCGGCCTGTAAGAAACAGAGGTCACCTCTTGTTCGGAACAAAACGGGAGGTTTTTGATTCGGATCTCTCAACAGGAAGGGATTCTTCGGAATCTCATGTGGATCCTTCCGAATCCCCCATTCCTCGTCTCTTTCTAACGGAGGGATGTCCGTGGCTGGCTTCAGCATCTCCCCCTGACAGAGCAGGTGCTCAGATGCCTTTTGCGGTCTCCTCTTCAGCCGGCTTCCCACAAGAAAAGTCAATTAAGGGAAGCTGGATTCGCTTAACAACCACGTGGTTCATTTAAGGACTGCATGGATTCAAAAAGTTTGTAAAAGTTGCACCTGACTTACTTTTAACAATCTCCTTGCTTAGCCGTGGAAATTCTCGTCCCAACTGTAAGTGGGGAGCTTAATCTCTTTCTCTTGATATCTAAACACACACACACACATACACACACAAAAGTTGACATGGACGCAAAAGACCCACCTTCTATTAAAAAAGCAGTCTTCTGATTTTCATCAAACTGTATTTGGATGGCATTCAAAGGCAACTCTCCCTGTTGGCAGGGGGAAAAAAAATCAGACACCCTTTGAAATATCAAAACCCAATTCCTGCAGCTGTTCTTCGTACGTTTTAGTCTCCAGGCCTTTAATCATCCTAGCTGCTCTTCTTTGCACTTTTCCCAAAGTTTCAACATCTTTTTTCTAATGAGGGGACCAAAAACTGGGTGCAGCATTCTAGGTGTGGCCTCACTTAAGTTTTTGTAAAGCGGTATTAATACTTCACACGACTTTGATTTTGAATTTGGGCCACGAGTTGAGCACTTACAATACTGTTTAGTGACTGTTCAAGAGTTACAACAGCACTAAAAAAAAAAAAAAAGATCGCTTACAATCGGTCCTCACCCTTACAAATGGTACAACATCCCCATGGTTACACAATCAAAATGCGGGTACTTGTGTGTGTGTGTGTGTGTATATATATATATATATATACACATATATACACATATATACATATATATATACATATACATATATATATATACATATATATACATACACACACACACACATATATATGTTTATATATATATATATGTATATGTATATGTATGTATATGTATATGTATGTATATATATATGTGTGTGTGTGTGTGTGTGTGTGTGTGTGTGTGAAGTGTTTATTTTTTAGATTGCACCCTGTAAACCCAAATATGGGAGGAAGGAATCATTCTTTCCTTTTGCTTGTTTCAGCTCAACCCAGAGCCATCTTGCAAGCACAAATATATATATGTTGTTTAAAATTGTTGACAAAGAAATAAGGGATTTCTGAGATAGCTATTTCGAGTTTCTTAACTCTCTTCAGTCAGAACTCACCCTTCCGGGATTCGAACCTGGGCTTAGCATGCAGACTGCCCAGGTTCGAATCCCGGAAGGGTGAGTTCTGACTGAAGAGAGTTAAGAAACTCGAAATAGCTATATCAGAAATTTAATTTAAATTGCTAACAAAGAATAAGGGAGAACTGGGATAGCTATTTCGAGTTTCTTAACTCTCTTCAGCCAGAACTTACCCTTCTGAGATTCGAACCTGGGCTGTCTGCATGTTAGGCAGTTGTATTAACCTCTAGGCCACAGGTTCCCTCTCACTTTGCCAGCAGTATCAAGGAGGGAAGAGATTTATATCGAGTGTTTCTTTTCAAATTGCACCCTGTAAACCCAAATATGGGAGAAAGAAATCTTTCTTTCTTTTACCTGTTTCAGCTCAACACAGAGCCATCCGCAGGAACCAGTATATATATATGTTTTTAATTTAAATTGCTAACAAAGAATAAGGGAGAACTGGGATAGCTATTTCGATATATATATCCTAAAATCGGACGTGAATCATTTAGCAATCGCTTTGTTTAGCAGTGGAAGTTCTGATGCCCGATATAGTCGTAAGGTGAGGACTCCTGTAAAATGGTGCATCCCCCGGAGAGGTTGGCCAGGATTTAAGGAAAAACTCATATTGTGGCGTTTTCTCACATGACACTCCTCCCACCTCTGGTCGCTCTCAAGAAATGCTTTGCCGAGATGCTCGGGGTTTTGACGATTGTTGACAAAATCCTTGTGTCTGAAATCAACACTTTTATAGTTAATTCCCTGCTTTGCAAAATTTCCAGGTCCTAAAGGGACTTTGTACCTCCCAGAGTTTACCAACCACAAATCCTTCAAGGGTCTGCAAAAGCTGTTTTTTTTCCTTCTCTGGCAAATTTGGCAAGGGGTTGAGGCTGATTTTCAAGGCGGGGGTCCCGTTGGAAGGAACAAAGTTCCCCCCCAAAAACCCCGAACAAATTGTGTTTGCCTTTGTGTGTGCAGAAGGATGAATGCAAGGGGAAGAATCTAACGCAGAGGTGTCCACCCTTGGCAACGTGAAGGCTGCTGGATATCAACTCCCAGAATTCCCCAATCAGCATAACTGATTCCCCAGCACCACTGCGTGGCTGGGGAATTCTGGGAGTTGAAGTCCACAGGCCTTAAAAGTTGCCGAAGTTGGCCGCCCCTGGTCTAAACGGGTGCAGAAGAACCTCTTGTAGGAAGAAATGGCAAAGGGTAATAATTGATCCGATGATGGAACGGAATGATAACTGTGTTGGCTTTCAGGCTGATTTTCTCCCACAGTCACCCATTTATTGGGAGGTAGCCCTGTGTTTTAAGACGCTCTTCCGAACTCAGGACTTGCATGGCAAAATGCCTCTGCAAGGGTACAGATTTCCTGGCTGAAGCTTCTGCCCCATGAGGAGAAGAGGAGCTGCCCTCTTTAGCCCTCGTGGAGAGGTGTTTTTCCTGCAAAACCAGTCCAGGTGAAATTGTCAGGCTCCACGGGGGAATGAGTCAGGCAGAGAGGAGAAAGAATGCTGTGGGAAATCCCCCGGTTCTCAGAGCAATGTAGACTGAGATTATGAGAACAGAATAAGGAAAAGGCGTTCAGTTTCTGTAAAGGTGTTGGAAAACAGGCCACCATTCAGAGACAATGACAACAAACGCTCTTCCTCTTTCTCTGCTTCTTCTCTCCTCTTTTTCTATCTCCTCCTTCTTCTCCTCCTCTTCGGTCAAACCCATTCTGCTTCTTCTTCCCTCTCCTTCTTTCCTATTCCCTCTCTTTTCTCCTCCTCCTCCTCCTCCTTCCTCCTCCTCCCCATCCCTCTCCTCCTCCTCCTTCTTTCTCCCTTTCTTCATTCTAGAACCTTTCAGAGACCCAGTGCCCAAACCCACTTATTTATTGCCAGGTGGGCGTAACTGTGGTGGGCCTGGCAGAATGGGTGGGTGTGGCCAAGGTGTTGCTGGTGGGGACGGATTCCTGTGGGGGGTGGGCAGGGTTGGGGGAGATCCAGGGGGTCTCTGGCAGGTGGGGCGATGGGTAGGAGGCTCATCCTGCGGGGTGTGAGGCAGGGTGGGGATGCCATTGCCATGGGGTGAGGCAAGGGCCAGGGTGGCTGCTGCCGGACACCGTCGGCCCCGCACACAGAGGCCGGCGAACGCATGGGGGCCAACGGTGTCCGTCAGCAGCCACAGCCTGCCGGCCCGTCAACCAGCGCGCTCTGGGGCTCTGCAGCCCACCGCCAGCAGTTCAAAGACGCCGCCTCTGAGCTGGATGGCCGGCTGACCGCTGAGAAAGTGATGCAGTGGGTCCTGCCATGGAAAAGGGGAGCATGCGAGGCCAGGAGGGATGGGACAGGACGGGAGGGAGGGAGGGAAACCTGCCATGCAGGGATGCATCCGGCCATGTGGGACTTTGTCTGCCCAGAATCAAGTTCCTACAGTTGGCACCAGAGGTTTGCCAGTCTGTAGGCCAGCTCCATCTCAGCTGGGAATGGACAACCAAGAGCTTATAGACTTTCTGACCAACCCTTGGGTGCCACCGGAGAGGAACACGCTAGCTTTATGGGCTGTCTCTGGAGTATTGAGTTGGGAAGAAGCTTCTTGATGAGATGAAAAGCAAAGCCATGCGTCTTCATAGGGTTGTTTCTTTTCATCACACCTCCACTGAAAAATCAAATTTTAACCTTCGTTCCTTTAGTTCAGGGGTTCTCAACCTTGGCAACTTTAAGACTTGTGGACTTCAACTCCCAGAATTCCTCAGCCAGCAAAGCTGGCTGAGGAATTCTGGGAGTTGAAGTCCACAAGACTTAAAGTTACCAAGGTTGAGAACCCCTGCTTTAGTTGCCTAGCAAGGAAGCCTGTCCAACACATCCTGGTGCATTCAGGATGCCAACCACAGTTAAACCAGACTGGCAGCATTGCAGAAACAGGAACTCTCTAAGTGAGAACTATCAGGAGCAAAAGCCAGTTCCAAGAATTATATTCTTCTACAAACCACCATATTAAAAAAAAAAACACAAACAGAGGCCAAATGCACCCGTACTTTGAAAAGCCCCTATTCAGCCGGGTAATAGCAACAGCTGGGTCCTCGTGCACACACACACACACACACACAACCACACACACACACACCCCAAAGCCACAGGCAGCTTCTGCAACACATGTGTGGCGACGCGCCGCCTTGCAACTATTTTTAAAAGGAATCCCAAAACCGTTGCAAGGTGGAACGCTTGTTGTGCCCTTTGCAGAATCAAAGCAACGGGGCTGGTCCTTCCTGCATGGATCTGGGGCCAGACCAGGAGAGAGAAAGGCACAAGTCGGGGCGCGCCAATTTGTCGGATCCGAAGCATCCTCCCTTTGGGGAAATTTTAAAACCCTGTTCCTGGGCTATTTATAACCGGGGCACGGCTTCCCCGATTCCTCCGACTCAAAACCAGCAGAGGAATAAAACACATTTAAAGGACAAGCATTGGCTTCCTTCTCCTTAAGGCAACACACACACACACACACACACACACACACTCCCCTCCCGTCCAGATCTGGAGTGACTCTAAATATGATCAAACGAAGCAAAGCTGGTCCCCTTTTTTCACCAGGGCCCCTGCACCCCTTATCCGTCGCTTCCTCATTCCAGAGACACCTCTGCATGGGTTCGCCAGGTGCCGGGGCTGAGTCACACCCAAGCCCCCCACCCCACCCCACCTGCACCTGGCAACTTTGCAGCTCCAAAATAGCTTGGCCAGCTCAGTGAGAACTAGGCTACCGTTCGGGCTGGGCCTTGCGCCACCGTTCCAGGAATGTGACTGTATAGGCAGGCACCACCCTGCTGACACAGGCATAACCACAACTATTCAGACACCACCAGCTTTCCAGGAGAAGGAAAGCCGGGTGCTTATCGTTATTTATTTTATTTTATTTTTTTCCTTTTAAAGGGACAGGGTGCTCATCTTTCTGGTCTCCGGCAAGGGCAGCGTGCCAAGGATCAGGCACGCTGGAGGAACCGGCTGAGATGGGATCAGAGCAAAAAACGCTTCTGAAATTCAGCTGGGAGAGACTGAAAATTAAAACCGGGAGCAGCCCAGTTTAGATTTCATCGCTGCGGATCTTTGAAGATTGTCTCTGTAGAGTCTCATCTGCGCCTCATCTTATAAGAGGGCGTGTGTGTGTGTGTGTGTGTGTCTTAAAGCTGGAAACCCTTATCCTACAGCGGAGGAGGTTGAGTTAGTTGAGGGCAGGATTCGAACTAAGGGCTTAAACCCATAAGGAACAAGCCAACACTTGAACTGGGGAGATCTTCAAACAAGCTAGATGCTCAGAGATATTCCAGGGGGGCAGGAGGGGGGGAAGAGAAGAGCTTTGAACAGATATCCCTTCCAACTCTTTTAAGATGCTACTGATTTAAAATAAATTATTCTTGGCCGCTCCTAATACATCCCGAAAGCTGCACCATGTCACCGATTCTGTCGTTCCGTTAAAAAGCCAAAAGACAACGTTAGAAAAACATTATTTCCCCCCGTTGCAATTTCCTCTCATCTCTTTGGTAATATTTATTTACTTCTTTATTTGTGGAATTTACATACTGCCCATCGGGCTGTTTGGGGCGATTCTGTGCTTTCCAAAGCTTGGGATTATATGTCGGGGTTTTTTTGTCCATCAACAAAAGGATAGCAACCAGAAATAACGTATTTTTATCCACCCAAATGACCTTAGAGGAAAAAGGAAATACCAGCAAGGAATTCGTCTTACCTTGAAGTAGAGGCCATTGCGTTCTTCAGATACGATAACCAGGGTAGAAGGATAGAGCACCAACAAGCGATGATGCTGTTCCTATTGGTATCAAAGAAGACCAGGTTTCAAATAAAGTAACAATAAGAGAGACCCCTCTGCATGCCTATTACTTATGCAAAAAGAGTCAGTCAGCCAGATGTTTAGGCTGAATTTGGCATTTTTATCCACCTGTCGTGTCCTTTTAAAGGACCTGATATGGGCAGATATTGTTTCATAAGAATATTATTATTACTATTGGTCGCATAGTCGGCTAGATGTTTAGACTAGATTTGTTTATTTATGGATAATAATAAAAATAATAACAATCTACAGTGAGGTAAAGTAGAGGCCTAGATGGAGATATTCTCTTCTGAAACACCACAGCAGAATATATCCATGTACACCCAGGAGCCTCATTTAGAGAGAGATGGACGGATGGATGGATGGATGAAAAACAGTAGTTAGGCTTCCAAGTATATATTTGGAAGTGTAACCCTGCTGTCTTTTTATCTACCATCCATCCATCCCTATCTTATACATATGTGTGTGTGTGTGTATCCATCCATCCATCCCTATCTCTCTCATATATATGTATCCATCCATCCATCCATCCATCCATTCATCATCTATATTGGTGTTTTTTAACCTTTTCTTCACCATGGACCCCCTTTAAATACTTTTGTGACCACAGACCATGTTCATGGACTACCAAGGCTTAACTCAAGATTTAAATCATAACATAAAATAATAACATAGGTTAGGATAGGGTGGGGCAGGGTGGGGTGGAATGGAATGGAATGGAATAGAATAGAATAGAATAGAGAAATAGAATAGAACAGAATAGAGAAATAGAATAGAACAGAATAGAATAGAACAGAATAGAGGAATAGAATAGAACAGAACAGAATAGAATAGAGAAATAGAACAGAAATAGAAGTACAGCTGTCTCAGCTATTGTTTTGTCCCAGAAGAAAATGGCATTTCTGTTCCTCCCAACTGAGATTCATTCCCTCCCAGGGGAAGCCCCCCTCCCTCCCAATCATCCTCCTATCAAGGTGTTGCACCTGGAAAGGTAAATGCTGCAACTTCACTTTGGAGACACACAGGATGTCGCCCAGAGACTTGCGCTGGGTGCCCTTCCATTCCTGCACGTGGGCATTTTGCATCGACCACCGCAGCTGCTCCTTGCCCGGCACGCCCTGCCTCCAGACCCTCTACAAGGGGAAAGCAAATGTCATCATCCCGGGCATCTGCTCCACCCTTCCCTTCTCCAGACCACCTGCCCAGGCTGACCTGGGTGCCTGCGGGTGAAAAAGGCGGCCGAAAAAACCGGCCGTGCCAGTTTCCACCTCCAGCTGAACTGGAATGGAAGCGCCTCCCCGGGGCATGTCGGGGGCAGCATCCGCTGGCAGGGCTGAGCTGTCAGAAGCCAGCCTGGAAAGGCTGATCCGGCTTCTTTGCTCTCTCCTTCAAGCTCTCTTCCTCATCCCAGCTTAAGACAGACCACAGGGGGAGGTCTGCCCATGGAAGGGAGAGACCCACATTTGCCTCTACACGCCTGGAGATGTTGCTCATCTTTCCCATCAATCAATTCCTTCTCTCCCTCACCCCTCCCTCCCTCCTTCTCTTCTGTCCTCCTTCCCTCCTTCCCTCCCTCCTCCTTTCCTTCTTCCCTTCCTCCCTCTCTCCATCTTCACTGTTCCTTCCTTTGTCCTTCCCTCCTTCCTTCCTATCCTCCCTCCCTCTTTCCTTCCTTCCTTCTTCCCGCCCTCCATTCCCTTCCTCCCTCTCTCCCCTTCCTCCCTCCCTCCCTCCCTCTTCTCATTTCTTCCCTCCCTTCCTTTCCCTTTCTTCTCTCCCTTCGTACTCTTCCTCCCTCCCTCCCTCCCTCTTTTCATTCCTTCCTTCCCTCCCTCGCTCCCTCTTTCCCTTCTGTCTTCTCTCAGTTCTCACCTTCCCTCCCTCTTGAACCTAGATTGGGGGCCCAGCGACGCCCCCTTTTGCAGAGGGAGGTGAGCGATGGACCTGGCGCCCTCCTTGGGGCCGATCCCCCCCGCCCACCTCTAGATCTTCACCTGAGTCTCCAGGGGCAAATCTGGGCGCCCTCCGTTTAAATCGATCTGTTTCTCCAGGTGGTAGAGCCAGTGGGTCAGTTCCGTCTGGCTGGGGCAGTAGATGGTCAGTGGGGAGAGCAGCGGGCCTGGAAGAGCAAGGCAGGCATTGAGTTCATTTGCACCGTTCCTTTTTTTGCACAGATTTTTGCAAGGGGAAAAAATAAACAAATCACCCTGGTAGCTGAAAAAAAAAATTAATTGTCCTTAGGAAGGTCACAGAAAGGGAGTCCTTGTCCCTGCAACTGGAAAGTAAAGACACCCCTGTACATAGAAAAACAGCCCCTCAGGACAAAATGGAAACGCTTTTCCTGCTCAAATGCTGGGCTATCCTTAGTTTTTGTTTTTCCCCCAGAGATCATTTAAAGCTTCAGTGGACCCAGTTTAAGAAAGACTCAACTTCAGATCAAAGGAATTGAGCAGAGTTAAGCAGACCTGTTACTCTATCATCCCTGAAGTTGTTTTCCCCAAATCTAGCCTCTCTGTGTTGACACAACTTTACCTTGTCTGAAGCTTCGTTTATTTTACTCACAGTGTCCAAAGCCCTTGGTTCTGCTTGGTCCCTGTAGTCAGCAAACCAAACAAGAGTGTAAAACTGACAATTTTCTCATTGTACCTGTATTTTATTTCTTCAACTGGAATGCAGTTAGCATTTCTTCCCAACCATAAACATACAAGAGAAAACGGCCATAAAAATGGTGGGTGGGGGGGCAGTCCAAATTTACAGCCTATTCTAGAATCAACTCTCTTTTCTTAAGTCATTTCTGTTCTCTACTTCCTGCCTGAATAATTAATCAATATTCAGAGACCCTTGCATATATCTGACTTTTTTTTTTTTTTTTTTTTTTTTGGAGCTGCTCTTGGGAAAAGCTATCGTTCTCCTTCAGGGTGGCTCCCTGGCCAGCTTCCAAGAAGCCAGGGTCAGCTTTTTCCCAGCTGGATCACCTGTTGGTCTCCTTATCCAGCCTTGATGGTAAACCTAGGAACTCTACTGAACGACACACCGGTTCCCATCAGAGGGTTCAGACCACAGCTCAAAACATAATCATTTCCTGCCCCGCCTCTTAATCAAACAAATTAAGGGCCTGAACGATGGTGCTTGGACTGCCAAGATAAGCCACAAGCCGTCATAACAAGCTATTATTGGCAGAATGAGTACTTTGGCCTGGCGCTGCCCCTGTGTTTGGTAACAAGTGGAGAATAATTAAATGCCTTCCCTGTTTATGAGCAGAGTTGAGAGAGAAACTTTTTTTCCCACGTTGTGCCAACTTGGGGAAACTGAGGCAGAGAATGGGGGGGGAGGTGAGATGTATTTCCCACTCGTTGCCTGTTAGAGGCACCCACAAATGGTCACTGCGGCCAAACATGACAACATGGCGCCCTCCTGCTCATTTTTCTGGTGAGGCTGGCAGGCTCTTCTCTTGATAGCCCATTCAGTCTGTCTTTGATTTCCAGAAAAACATTAAATATTGTTCACATGGATTGCTTTCCCCCACTTAATGGCAAGACGTTGTCACGAGGCAACGCGAGATCGAACAGCCCTTTATCTGAAATGCTACATGGGGCTTCCTGCCTGAGCAGAGGGGAGCAACTCCAGAGGGCCAAAGACGGCAGGTCCACACAAACCGAGGTGGGAAAATTGTGTCAGACTAAACAGCACAATTTGGAGCCACTTGCTTTGAACCGCCTGCTCAGATTTTGAACCGTCCTACATCACAAACTGGAATGGAGCACCTCAGTCAGATCTGGGGTTTTTTTACAGGCAGGGTTTATAAGAAGCCACGGTGGGGGCCGACGGAAAGGTTGTGAACTTTCCTCCTTGCTGTCTAAAAATCACACACACACAATGGCCTTAAGGCCATTCTGTGGAAAAGAAAGTTTTGCTTTCTTTTCTTTCAAAATAGCTGGTAGGGCTGGGGATGGCTTGCCTCGGTTCCAAAGGGCGATGCTATCTCAAACCAGAGAAAAATATTTCCTCTTCACACACACACACACACACACACACACACACACACACACACACACACACACACAGAGGCAGGTTGCCGATCTGAGATTTCAGTCTTTTTGTTTTGAATCATCTCCACCTCCCCCTCCAAATGGAAGGTGTAAAAGAGCAGAAAAAAGCAGAGAAGAGCAACAAAGATGATTAGGGGACTGGAGGCTAAAACATATCAGGAACGGTTGCTGGAATTGGGGATGGCTAGTTTAACGGAAGAGAAGGACGAGGGGGGACAGGATAGCAGTCTTCCAATATCTCAGGGGCTGCCCCAAAGAAGAGGGAGTCAAGCTATTATCCAAAGTGCCTGAAGGCAGGACAAGAAGCAACGGATGGAAACTAATCAAGGAGAGAAGCAACCTGGAACTAAGGAGAAATTTCCTGACAGTGAGGACAATTAACCAGTGGAACAACCTGCCTCCAGAAGCTGTGAATGCTCCAACACTGGAAGTTTTTAAGAAGAGACTGGACAGCCATGTGTCTGAAATGGTATAGGGTTTCCAGCTCCTATTCTATTCTATTCTTTCCACATTCTATTCTATTCTATTGTATTCTATTCTATTCTATTCTATTCTATTCTATTATTCCTATTCTATTCTATTCTATTCTATTATTCCTATTCTATTCTATTCTATTCTATTCTATTCTATTATTCCTATTCTATTCTATTCTATTCTATTCTATTCTATTCTATTCTATTCTATTCTATTCTATTATTCCTATTCTATTATTCCTATTCTATTCTATTCTATTCTATTCTATTCTATTCTATTCTATTATTCCTATTCTATTATTCCTATTCTATTCTATTCTATTCTATTCTATTCTATTCTATTCTATTCTATTCTATTCTATTCTATTCTATTCTATTCTATTCTATTATTCCTATTCTATTATTCCTATTCTATTATTTCTATTCTATTCTATTCTATTCTATTCTATTCTATTCTATTCTATTCTATTCTATTCTATTCTATTCTAACCATCATTTGCGACTATCCCAGCAGGCTTCCGACAAACAAAGCCGACGGGGAAAGCTGGGTTGACTTAATGACTGCAAATTTCATTTAACAACTGCTTAGCAATGGAAATTCCAGCCTCAGTCATGATCATTAAGGACTACGGAAGATGCCTTCTCAAATTACCTTCCTGCTTCGGACTCAGATTTCTCTTATCTGACCGTGCTCTTTCCTGGCCCTCAAGGTTTTTCTGCCAGCCCTCCTTTTCTCGACTGTTCTCTGAGCTTCAGCTGAGAGTTTGCCCTCACCTGTAATTTGAAAAGCGTGGAGATCTTCTTCAATCCCGTGTTCATTTTCAAGTTTGGCCACCCGCAGTTCTGTCAGGGGGAGCAAACCCTGTAGAGAAGAAAAAGTCAGTTGTTAATCTCATCTCTCTTATCCAGTCTTCCTTTATCAAGTTGATTAAGGCACTTTTCCTGTCTGGATATCAAGTTAGAGTTTAATGGCAATGAAAAGAACCTCAGACTTTATCTATGGGTGGATTTGACTTCTGATGAGGTGTCCCGCTGGGCATTATTCAAAGCCAGCTCTAATTTTTTTTCTAAAATTGGTGGGTTCGTTGGATCGGGACCCGCTTGCACGGGGAAGCATGCAGCCAAGAGGCTGTGGAAGTGTTAAAATTTAACTTTCAAAAATACCCTTGCCAAGCGTCAACAACAGAAACATTTCATCATATAGCCTGTGTCACTCAATGATTCACACGCAATGAAACTGCAGCTGTTTTTCGCCCTGTCTGATCTTGGGTTACACACCTTTAAGGAGGAATTGGCAAGCACATTTTGGAAAGAGAGATACATTGGATCAAGAAAGAGGCAGACAGCAGGGGAGCAGAACCCAGTCAAATGGGGATCCAGTACTGAGAATCACCAGGATAAGAGAGAGAGAGAGAGAGAGAGAGAGAGAGAGAGAGAGAGAGAGAGAGAGAGAGAGAGAGAGAGAGAGAGAGAGAGAGAGAGAGAGAAACTGACTGGTATAATAATAATAATAATAATAATAATAATAATAATAATAATAATAATAATAATAATAATAATAATAATAATAATAATAATAATAATAAAGTTGGAAGGGACCTTGGAGGTCATCTAGTCCAACCCCCCTGCTCAGGCAGGAAACCCTACACCATTTCAAACAAATGGCTGTCCAGTCTCTTCTTAAAAACTTCCAGTGTTGGAGCCTTCACCGCTTCTGGAGGCAGGTGGTTCCACGGGTTAATTGTTCTGACTGTCAGGAAGTTTCTCCTTAGTTCCAGGTTGCTTCTCTCCTTGATGAGTTTCCACCCGTTGCTTCTTGTCCTGCCTTCAGGCGCTTTGGAGAATAGCTTGACTCCCTCTTCTTTGGGGCAGCCCCTGAGATATTGGAACACTGCTATCTAATGGGAAAATTTCCACAATGTGCCTGGAAATGCTAAGAATGGAACGGGGAAACAGACGTCGCTGTTGTTTCTAATCATGGATAACCAAATCCTCATTTACCTGATACTTGTGTCCGTTGGGGCCAAGGGACTGAAAATAGAGGAATTCTTGAAAAAGCTCCAAATAGCAGTCATTTGCTTCCTGTCAAAGAAAAGACACAGAAACCTTTTTATTCATTGGAGTCTATCTTGCGCAGAATAAAGATGAACAACTGAACGATATAACAAGCAGAAGAAACGCACTGGCCCAGAAGCCTTCAGAAGCTTCAAGCATTTGAAAGGGGTTTTCACCTGGCAGTGCTGAAACCTAAATTTGAGTTTGGAGTAGTGGATTATTTTTCCCAGATTCCGGACCACCGTTCTCCTCCGTCCTTTCTTGAATACGCTGGGGAACCGCTGGTCGAAGTTTTCCTTTCCATTCTCTTGGCTGGCAAAGTTCTGTAGCCAAAAAGAAAAACACTCTTAGAAAAGGGAAGGAAGGAATGGAAGGAAGGGAGGAAGGAAGGAATAGAAGGAATGGAGGGAGGGAGGAATAGAAGGAAGAAATAGAAGGAAGGAAGGGAGAGAGGGAGGAATAGAAGGGAGGGAGGGAGGAATAGAAAGAAGGGAGGAATAGAAGGAAGGAAAGAATGGAAGGGAGGAGGGAGGGATGGGAGAGGTGAGAGAAAGGGAGGGAGGGAAGGAAGGAGGAGGAAAGAAAGGAAAAGGAAGGAAGGAAGGAGGAAGGAAGGAATGGAAGGAAGGGAGGAAGGAATAGAAGGAATGGAGGGAGGGAGGAATAGAAGGAAGAAATAGAAGGAAGGAAGGGAGGGAGGGAGGAATAGAAGGAAGGGAGGAATAGAAGGAAGGAAAGAATGGAAGGGAGGAGGGAGGGATGGGAGAGGTGAGAGAAAGGGAGGGAGGGAAGGAAGGAGGAGGAAAGAAAGGAAAAGGAAGGAAGGAAGGAAGGAGGAAGGAAGGAATGGAAGGAAGGGAGGAAGGAATAGAAGGAATGGAGGGAGGGAGGAATAGAAGGAAGAAATAGAAGGAAGGAAGGGAGGGAGGGAGGAATAGAAGGAAGGGAGGAATAGAAGGAAGGAAAGAATGGAAGGGAGGAGGGAGGGATGGGAGAGGTGAGAGAAAGGGAGGGAGGGAAGGAAGGAGGAGGAAAGAAAGGAAAAGGAAGGAAGGAAGGAAGGAAGGAAGGAAGGAAGGAAGGAAGGAAGGAAGGAAGGAAGGTGGCTTTTCACAACAAATGGATTTGTCACACTAATACCAAGGGAATATATATGGGTGTGTGTGTATGGGTGTGTGTGTGTGTCTGTTTGTCTGTCTGTCTGCATACACACACACACACACACACACACACACACTCTAAATATACTGTACTTCTTATCATCAGCATTACCAAGATAACCCAAAGGGAAATATTATCCATCTTGGCACAATCCCCATGGCTTAACACGCCATTTCTTTCTCAAAAGGCCGAAGGACAGAGACGCATCTCCCTTCCCCGTGTCTCTTCTCATCCTGCCCAGCTTCACACCGCCCAGAGGCCATCATTTTTCCAAGATCAAAAAGCTGGCAACTCTAAATTCAGCCGGGATGCCGTTCCCAAAAGGTCAGATGTCGCAGAAAAAGCATTCGTTGATGGATCCCCGTGCCCAGCTGCAGATTTTAAGATTTTTTTATAACGGCATCTTTACCATTTGCCCAACCAACCGTTCAGTGGTTGACGCCTCAACAATAGTGTTAATCTCTTCTTTTATTGGGATTAATCAGATTCACTCTCTTAATTTCAGTCTAAATGAAGAGTTACCAGCCCAGGAAGAGTCCAAATTAGCCCTCACAAGGGACCTTCAAATGCACACCCGACTAATTTTGCAAACTCAGCTGCTTTTAGTTGTGGGCAGTTTTGATCCCCCCCCATAAACATAGTTACAAAGCCTTTAACCTTCACCTATTTGTCTATGCTTCCATATCTCTGCAAAAAATATTTCTCCCAAACCCCTGTTGTTTAGTTCCCCCCAGTGCCAGTTCTTTCTGCTTAATTCCTGCAGCGATTTTATGCTCCAGATCAACATCGCTTGATATAAGAAAGCTCCTTCCGAAGCCAAATTCCTTATTTCCTCATTAAGGTGTATCCTAACATCCTGGGGCAAAGAAAAAATAATTAGGTTTTTTTTCGTTTTCAGAGATAAGACATAGGCTGAAGGGAGGTTGAGTTAAGCATCAGGCCTGCTACATTCTTGGCCACAATTTTTTCTTTTTTCTTTTTTTTCTTGGCCACAATTTTTTAAACTTCGCCCTTCTTGATTAAACGGTGAAGCCCTCCAACCCATTTATCTCAGCTGGGAAAGTTTAAATCCCACCCAAAAAAATGTATGAAAAATGTACTGATATCACTGGGAACTGAGCTCAATTAATGGAGCCTGGATTGCATCCAGAGCTTTTCCATTGATCTGAAGCCCAGCACAAGAGCAACAAAGATAATTAGGGGGCTGGAGTCTAAAACATACAAAGAACTGATTGCAAGAATTGGACAGGTCTAGCCTAGTGAAGAGAAGGACTAGGGGTGACATGATAGCAGTCTTCCAATATCTGAGGGGCGGCCCCAAAGAAGAGGGAGTCAAGCTATTCTGCAAAGCGCCTGAAGGCAGGACAAGACGCAACGGATGGAAACTAACCAAGGAGAATTGCAGCCTAGAACTAAGGAGGAATTTCATGACAGTTAGAACAATTCATTAGAACAATTAAGCTCCTGTTTCCTGCATCTTTTTCACCCATATGCATGTCTCATTGTCCTCTCCCCCTCACCCCCCCCATCCTTGATTCCAGTGAAACAGACTGGGTCGGTTTCTCCAGCCGTACCCAAAATAACCGAAAACAAACCCTCCCATAATTAGCAAGGGAAGTGCCTCTCCCAGCTGTCTTCACTCTTTTCCCATCACAAGGCCGACTTGCCCGCCCGCGGCCATGCACTAAATCCCAGCGAGCGCCAAAAATGTGCAATGATCAGGTGGCAGGCAGAAAACCACCATCTGGATAGCACAAAGCAGTCCAAATTCACACATTCGCACATCTTTTGGAGACAGAGCAGACATTTAGAATAAGAATAGAATAGAATAGAATAGAATAGAATAGAATAGAATAGAATAGAATAGAATAGAATAGATATGGAAATGAATAGAATAGAAGACAGAACAGCATAGAAATAGAATAGAATAGAATAGAATAGAATAGAATAGAATAGAATAGAATAGAATAGAATAGAATAGAATAGAAGACAGAACAGAATAGAAATAGAATAGAATAATGCAGAATAGAATAATGCAGAATAGAATAGAATAGAATAGAATAGAATAGAATAGAATAGAATAGAATAGAATAGATATGGAAATGAATAGAATAGAAGACAGAACAGCATAGAAATAGAATAGAATAGAATAGAATAGAATAGAATAGAATAGAATAGAATAGAATAGAAATGCAGAATGGAATGGAATGGAATGGAATGGAATGGAATGGAATAGAATAGAATAGAATAGAATAGAATAGAATAGAATAGAAATGCAGAATGGAATGGAATGGAATGGAATGGAATGGAATGGAATGGAATGGAATGGAATAGAATAGAATAGAATAGAATAGAATAGAAGACAGAACAGAACAGAATAGAAATAGAATAGAATAATGCAGAATAGAATAATGCAGAATAGAATAGAATAGAATAGAATAGAATAGAATAGATATGGAAATGAATAGAATAGAAGACAGAACAGCATAGAAATAGAATAGAATAGAATAGAATAGAATAGAATAGAATAGAATAGAATAGAATAGAATAGAATAGAATAGAATAGAATAGAATAGAATAGAAGACAGAACAGAACAGAATAGAAATAGAATAGAATAATGGTAGAATAGAATAGAATAGAATAGAATAGAATAGAATAGAATAGAATAGAATAGAAATGCAGAATGGAATGGAATGGAATGGAATAGAATAGAATAGAATAGAATAGAATAGAATAGAATAGAATAGAATAGAATAGCCCACAATTCTGGGTGATCGAAGTCGGTTCTGACTCTTGACACGTACCTAAAGGAACAGAGATGCTCTCGATGACAAAAGCCTCTGCGCATGTTTAGAGAATTATTGCCTCGCTACAAACTCCATTCATTCCCTTCCCTGGCGCTCACTTTAGCACACCAAGCTGTCAATCGCTGAAAGGGGATACTGTAGTAACAGGAAAGACTTTAATATTGAAAAGCGCAAAAGAAGCCTCTTTTTTTAGCACCGGGGCTGCAAAAGCATGCAAGCTTTTGAATGACACAGCATGCTTGGTCAAGTTTCTCCTGTCTCCACTCGGATGACACCCCCCCCCCCAAAAAATCAGCAAGCAACTTTTCCATTTGGTCCACAGAAATGTGGCAGGGACAAGCAAAAGGAATTTTTTGCAGCACCCTTCGCTGGAGATAGAAGCAGCCAGGCAGTGATTAAGCTGTTCCACAAAAGGGTAATTAAGGTGCAAATGAAAAAGAGAGATTAAGTGAGCTATTGATCAGCTGTCACTGCTGGGGAAAATAAAGTAAAATTATCTCAGCAAGTCGCAACATGACTGAACAGGAGATGCCAGATGGGGGAAACATGGGGTGTTTTTCCAGACCAGGTCAAAGAAATCCCTGCATGTAGAAAGTCAGCATATCGGGGGGAGGGGGGAATGAGCGAGCTTTCTACCTGCAGGGATAGGGAGAGACATCCGATAACAGCAATTCCTGCTTGCATTCTGGAGTAGCGGTGCATAGATTTATCAATCCAGGGTGACCCTGATCAAAATTTATCACAGCTCCTAACATTTTCAACCTGCATCACTTTTCCTCTCAGATCAGTTTCTTTGCACTTTGAAAAGCTCTCTCCCCAAATAACAGGGCCCATAATTTACGTCGCTGAGTTAATTCTGCCCCATTTTATCACCTTTCCTGCCCCAGTTGTTAAGTGGATCACTGCAGTTTTTAAGTTACTAACAGAATTGTTAAGTGAATCCGGTTTCTCCGTCAAAAAGATGGTCGCGTGACCTCCGGGACACCGCAAACCGTCATAAGGACGAGTCAAGCGTCTGAATTTTGATCGCATGACCCACGGGGCTGCTTCAATTATTATAAATGGGAAAAGGGTCATTTCACTTTTTTTTCAGTGCCATTGTAACTTCAGACAGTCATGAAGTGAACAGCTGTAAGTTGAGGACTATCTATATAGGCCCTGCTTATCTCCATGACAGCGAACTCCATAAAGATGTGATGGTAGTAAGTTCCCATGCCTGTGCCGTGTTCCTAGAATCCAAGTGTTAGAAGGTACTCTAGAGGTTATCAAGCCCAACCCCCTGCTCAGTTCCGGCATCCAAATGAAAAGCATGATGCTAGACCTGTGGGCAGTTAACACCTTGCCCCAGCCAGTGTATGTTTGTTGTAAGTTTGTTTTGGGATGATTGGTTTTTAATCTAGGGGTTTTATAATGTATTTAATGTCAGATTTCTATATGTTAGTATTTATGTTGTAAGCCGCCCTGAGTTTTTTGGAATAGGGCGGCATAGAAATCGAATTAAATTAGTAAATAAATAAGTTCTGAGCCAACTGGGCTGACTTTCATCTATCAAAGGTGCCTTAGGATAGGGTTAGGACAATGTGCGACTCTAAGCCAAGATCCGTTTGTCTGTTGATGAATCCACCCTTTGCTTACAAGCTGGCGTAGTGTCTGAATCCAAACTAATAATAATAATAAATAAGTTGGAAGGGACCTTGGAGGTCATCTAGTCCAACCCCCTGCTCAGGCAGGAAACCCTATACCATTTCAGACAAGTGGGCTGTCCAGTCTCCTCTTAAAAACTTACAGTGTTGGCGCATTCACCGCTTCTGGAGGCAGATTAATTCTTCCGTCAGGAAAGTTTTAATGTGCTTTTTATATCACTTTAATTTTTGACTGGGAGCCGGCCAGAGTTTATTATAAGACGGGCAGCTGCATCAATGCTTTAAATAAATAAATAAACTGGGTTTTTAAGCCGGCATTTTTCCAAACTTCTTAAAACACCCTTTTGACTCGCTGCACGGGAAAAACATACGGCCTCGTGTGTCATACGGAAAGAAAAACCACTTTTATACACAGTTTGGTGGATAGGGGAAACCCAGCTGTCATGTGCATTGAGCAAATCACTAAAAATAAGGTTTTTCCCTTCTTTTTTTCAAGATGCTCTGTGGGAAACCCTTGCTAGTGGAATGGATCCCGTCGGCTAGCCACACAGACACTAGAAACGTTTATCCTAAAAAAAAAGTTTTATTTCTAATTACGAAGGATAAGCCATTAATTATAATACTGAGTGCCACTTTCCCTACTGGAGGAAGCTTTTAATCACCATCTGTGCTCTGACTTAAAGGTTCACATGAGCATCTGTCAGGTCTCCAAATCTTTATATCTACCGGTAGGAGAGTTATAAAGCAAGAAGCCTGCACTCCCTTTGCCTCTGCATGAGTACTTGTTCCAGCCAAGAAAGCAATACAGGTAGTCCCTGACTTAACAATAGTTCATTTAGTGACCGTTCCAAGTTACGACGGCACTGAAAAAAGTGACCTATGACCGTTTTTTTTCACACTTAACGACCGTTGCAGCAACAGAGGTTTTGGGCTCAACTGCCGTCGTCAGTCGAGAACTGCCTAGTATAGGAGAAGAAGGCCCAGTTTTGAAAGAAGAGAGGGCAGAACAGGGAATCCTACAGAGATATAACAGAGCCCCTCTTCAAGTACGGTAGGAAATGTTGTAGCTCGCAAAATTGCAACAGGATGCAATTTCAGGCATGTTTATTTGGGACTCAGGGAATCTCCGCGCAAACTCCAATAAGCATCCTCCAATAATCCCAAGTTAGTTTTTGGCAGTGCAGAATCCTTTTCTCTCCTTGCATTTAGGTGTTATTTAGGATAGGAGCGCTTTCAGCTCTCTCCCACCCACCCACCCCACCCCACACACACAGACACACATCCACGCCCCACACCCTGCACCAAGGCTGCTTTTTCAAAGCCCCTCCCTCTGTAGCCTTGCACCAACCCAACCTTTTGCATCCAAGGTTGCATTTAGCAATCTGCACAATGCATTCGTGCCTCGTTGTGCAAACAACTCCAGATTTTGCTAGCAGTCAAAGGAAGGTGGAAAGGAAGGGTTGGGGAATCCTTTGCCCCCCCTCCCACTTTCTCTGGCACCACCCTTCCAGTACATCATCAAGGACAGCTGCACCTCCACCTTTAATTAGACAGCTTCCCTCCTAAGGAACCAGACTTTCCCAGGCTC
>JARGCV010000433.1:45000-47500 GCA_034064705.1 Bothrops alternatus
GCATCTTTCTTTGATCTCTAATTTGTATAATTAATTTTTCATCATCCTTTAAAGAAAAACCCATCTTGACATCTTTTTGCCATCTGGCTTGAAGTTGTGCATGATAAAACCAATTATGAGCTATACCTTCCTCCCTTAATTTATCTAATGATTTCAGTTCTATGCTATTCCCTTCTTTATTTAAAAGTTTATCATAGGGCACCACGTCTTGAATTTGTTGTATACCTATACTCTGTATTGCGTGTCTGGGAACTGTCCATAAAGGAATTTTACCATTTAACTTATAATAATACTTTTTCCAGACTCGCAAGACAGAGTTTCTTATTATATGTTCTTTAAAACTCCTATCCAATTTTTTGTCATAAACTAAATACGCGTGGAACCCATATACTAACCCATATCCTTCTATATTTAATATTCTTTCATTTGTTAAGTTAATCCAATCACTTATAACCACTAGAACTGCTGCATAATAATATAATTTAAAATTAGGCACTTTCAAACCACCTCTCTCTCTTGTGTCTTGAATAATTTTAAATTTAACCCTTGGTTTCTTGCCATCCCAAATGAATTTGTTTATACCTTTCTGCCATTCATCGAGATTTCCATCCTTTTTAAGTATTGGTAACATTTGAAATAAAAATAAAAATTTCGGCAATACATTCATTTTAATAGCGGCTATTCTGCCCAACATGGATAATTGTAGTTTTTTCCAATTCTCCAATTCTTTTTGTACTTTACACCATAAAAGTTCATAATTATTCTTATATAATTTACCATTTGAAGCTTCTATATAAATTCCTAAATATTTAACTTTTTTAACTATCTCGCATCCCGTTATTCTTTCCAAATCTTGTTTTAATTTGTTATCAAGATTTTTAACCAACATCTTTGTCTTGGATAAATTTAGTTTAAAACCTGAAACTTTTCCATAATTTTGAATAATTTCCATCAAACTCTGAACCGATTGTATTGGCTGAGTTAGCGTCACAAGTAAATCGTCTGCAAAGGCACATAATCTATAATCATGTTGTCTAATTTGTACCCCCCTTAATTCCTCTGATGCTCTAATCCTATTCAATAGTACCTCTAAGGTTAAAACAAACAATAAAGGGGATAAGGGACAACCCTGCCTAGTACCCTTTTCTATATTAAATGAATCTGTTAATTGTCCATTCACTATAATCTGTCCTGTTTGTTTCTGATATATAGCTGATATAGAATTAATAAACTGGTCCCCCATTCCCATCCTTACCACAAGCCTTTGCAGAAACGTCCAATTCAGTCTATCAAAAGCTTTTTCTGCATCTAAAAACATTAAAACAGCTGGTACTTGGATATGTTTATCCAAATATTCCAATATGTTAACAAGTTGTCTAACATTGGTTTTCATCTGTCTCCCTTGTAAAAAACCAGTTTGATCCGGGTGAATCCTCTGTGTCAAAACTGTCATTAATCTATTAGCCAAAATTTTGGCAAAAATCTTATAATCCGTATTCAACAAGGAAATAGGTCTAAAATTTTCTACTTGAACATTATCTTTACCCTCTTTAGGAATCAAACATACATTAGCCGTTTTCCAAGAGGGTGGAACCCGACCACCCTCTTGTATATTCACAAATAACTCCCTCATATGTTCCACCATTTCCTCCTGTAAACACCTATAATAAATCGTGGTAAAACCATCAGTACCTGGAGATTTTCCCAATTTCAATTGCTTAATTGCATCAATAATTTCTTCTGGCCTAATCAAAGCATTTAATCTATCTCTTTGTTCCAAAGTAATTTCAGAAACATTTTGATTTTGTAAAAAGGCATCTATCTCTTTCTCTTGAACTTTTTCTTCAGCATACAATTTGGTGTAGAACTCTAGAAAAGCCTTCTTAATAGTTTCTTGATGAAATACTTCTTGCCCTTTATATTCAACCTTCTCAATTAAACGGGATTTTTGTTTTTTCCTTAATGTATAAGCCAACCATCTGCCAGGTTTATTAGCATTAAAAAAAGTATTATGTTTAGCATATTGTATATTCCTGGCAACCTGGTCGGTCATCAAAATATCAAATTGTTTCCGTAAAACCTTTATCCCTTCTTTAATGTCGCTATCATCTGGTTTATCAATTAATAATAACTCTTTCTTTCTTATTTCCGCTTCTAAAACTCGCCTCTTTTCCTCCTGTTTACGTCTATGCCTAGCATTCAGTTCAATTAATATTCCACGCATATGGGCCTTACTAGAGTCCCACACCACTTCTATTGGTAAACCTACATTCTTGTTTAACCTAAAAAATTCCTTGATAGCCTTTTTACATTCTTGCACATACATTTCATAATTAAACAGATTTTCATTAAGTCTCCAGGATCTACGTAAAAATTGGCCAGACCTTAATTCCATCATAACTGGATTGTGGTCAGACAATACATTAGGTAGAATTTTAACTTTCTTTAAATTTAACATAAAATCACTAGTAGTTAAAATAAAATCAATTCTAGAAAATGA
>JARGCV010000434.1:0-12500 GCA_034064705.1 Bothrops alternatus
AGCTCCAAAAAAGGGGTGAGCGGACCAGGCCCCAAAAAAGGAGCCAGCCAATGGTTTTCGGGGCCCAAAGAAATCTCCCCCCCCCCGTTTTTTCATGTCTGTCTCTGGAAGTTCCAAAGGCAGGAATAGGGCTGGGTCAACCCCGAATTGAGCGGCAGTGAAGCTGGTCCAGAGAGGGGTGGGTGGTTGGGGGGGCACCCAGGGCGTCTCTCGGAAAGAGAGCAACTTTGGACGTGAGGGTCTATGGAGTCCTCCAGGCCACTGTGGTCCCAAAGGGCCTTTAAAAAAAAAAAAGGCAACTGGACTTTTCTTGAAGACGGTTCGCTTCTCATCCCAGAAGCTTCTTCAGCTCTGACTGGATGGGGCGGGGGAGGGGGGGAAATGGAAGGATTTATACCCCTTGCAGACCGCTGGTCACTAAAAGAAAGACCAAATAAAGGACCAGCCGTCTGCAAGGAGTATACCAATCCTTCCCTTTCCCGCCCCCCTCCCCCCCATCCAGTCAGAAGCTTCTTGGGACCGAGAAGCGAAACGTCTTCAGAGAGAGAGAGAGAGAAAAGAGAGAGAGAGAGAGACAGAGAGAGAGAGAGAAAGGGAGAAAGGGAGGAAAGAGAGAGAGAGAGAGAGAGAGGAGAGAGAGAGAGAGAGAGAGAGAGAGAGAGAGAGAGAGAGAGAGAGAGAGAGAGAGAGAGAGGAGAGAGAGAGAGAGAGAGAGAGAAATAAAAGAGGAAAGATTTGGAAAGAAATGGAGGGGAGAATCTGTTTGAATCCAACTTCAAACAAGAAGTCCAGTTGCCTCTGAAAGAAACACCTTTGGGACTGAGTGCCTGGCCTTCTCTCACCTCCGGCCCATCCCCAAACGTTTGGGGGGGGACCCTGTTGGGGGTATCCATGCGAGAAAGCTCGGGCGGATCGCCTGCCTTCCTGCCCCCACCCCTCACCCCACCCCCGACGCCGCTTTCTCCCGCCCGGGGAAGCACTTTCGTTTTCTCTGTTTCCCAAGGCCGTCTGGCCGCCGGCGCAGCTGCTTGCCTGCCTGCCCACGTCCACCCGGGAAGAGGGGCGAGAACCCCACCGGGCCGAGGCTGCCCTCCGTGGGAGTAAAGCTAGAGGGGCTCTCCCTCCTTCCCTCGCCCCCCCCAGGGGAGGCAAGGACGCCCCCTCCCCCTCTGCCCCCAAGGCAGACCCAGAGCGCTCACCTTCCAGCCGCATCCCCACGGCCAGGCACTTCTGGAAACGGCAGTAAGGACACCTTTTCCGCTGCGTCTTGTCGATCTTGCAGTTCTGGGTCTCAGTACACGTGTAGTGCTTGTTGTTCTGCACGGTCCTCTTGAAGAAGCCCTGGGCGAGAGGGAGAGAGGGGCTGAGAGAGGGAGACGCAAGGCAAGAGGGAAGGAGCGCAAGCGGGCAAGTGGGAAACGACCCTCTCCTAGATAGGGGGGGGTTTCAGCGCCCCCCCTCAATCTGGAAAACCCCTTTATCTGGGGATTGAAATCCCAGATTCCACTGGTCTGTCCCGGGAGCAGAGGGTCCAAAGACCCCCTTTAACTACCCCCAAACGAACCCCCCGCGAATCCCGAATCGCTTTGGCTGCGGCGCCTGTTTCGTGTTTTATCTTTTCTTCGTGGAAACATCATATAAAATAATAATAATAATAACAACAACAACAATAACAACAAAAATAACAAAAATAACAACAACAATAATACTACTAATACTAATACTAATACTAATACTAATACTAATACTAATACTAATACTAATACTAATACTAATACTAATAATAATAATAATAATAATAATAATTTTTTAGAAAGTTTGCCGGCCTTGTCAACGCAGCCCAAAGTGTCAAGCCCGGCTCTGGAAACAATTCCGCAGCTCGCTATCAAACCGGCTCCCCCCCCCCAAAAAAAACACGTGTCCCCCGGGTTTTAGTCCTCAAGGCATCCAAATCCACACAGATTCACACAGTTTAACACGGGACATTTGTACAGAAATTATTTAGGCCAGCCTGACCGACCTTACTGCTCCCTGCGAGGTAGGTTAACCTGGAAGAGTAGTTAGTTAAGCGTGAGCCCCAATCCCGAGAGAAGAGGGCGGGGGTGGGAGGGGGGGTCGCCGCTCCCTGCCTCAATTCAGCCTTTCGTTCTCTGGCCTCAGTGCCCGTCCGTGAAATGGGCTTATGAGCCTGGCCTATGTGGAAGGGCCGGTTGGACGGGTTGTGACAACAATGCAAGAACCGTTGGCTTGTTAGTCCCAAAGATGCCCCCTCCACCCCCCCCCGCCTCCGCGAGGCAACTGGCCTTGTTTTCTTTTGAAGACGTTTCGCTTCTCACCCAAAGAAGCTTCTGAAGAAGCGAAAGGAGAGAAAAACAAGAAAGTCCAGTTTTTCGTAGACGGGGAAAAAATAAATAAATTAAAAACAGCATGACTGAGCATCTTCGTAGATATTGGCTTGTTACGCGTTGTAATTATTTTAAAAGAGCGTGATCAATACGAGCCCGAGGTTCTTTCTAAGATGGCGCGCCTCTTAATAAGAATAATTCCATTGACACTAACGTGCGAATTCCTGTTTTAATACGACCCCCCCACACACACACACCTCGAGATTTCCCACGCTTCGCAACAACAAAAAACAAAAAAACGCGCTCCTTTCTCCCTTCTTTCCCTCGCCCACCCCTCAAATCTAAGGCACAGGGCGAGGAGGGTCCTCTCCCGACCAGGGGCGACCATTTTCACGACCCTCCCCAAGCGGCAGAATCGACCCTCTCCTGTTCCCCAAATCGCATATAAAAACAGCCAGAGGAAGAAAAAAGAAGCTATTTATTTTCTGTAAAGGCCCCGCCGTTGATCTGAAAATGAAGACGACCCGCGTTTTAAGGGGACGGTCCCCTTCTTAAAAAGTGGGAGGGGTCGTTTGGGAACGCAGCCACCTCTTCTCCCCCAGCGCCCGATGTAACCCCCCCGATCAGAATTAAACTAGAAAGGGGAAGGATTTTTCCGCATTCAGCCCCCTCCCAAATTAAATTCCCTTTTCCCCCTCTGAGGCCCAAAGAAACCCAGGGAGCCCCCCCGCGCCCCAGTTCGGCAGACCCTCCGAGGGACGAGCGGAGGGGGGGCGCGGAAGCCCAGGAAAGGGGGCCCACCGGTTCGCTTTCGTTTCTAACCAGAAGGCGCCATTTCTCTCTCTCCTCTTTCCCATCTCAAAATATTTAGGGAAATGTTGAACAGAGCAAAAAGACCCCCTTTTTCCTTTCTTCCAACGCGGCCCGGGGGGGGCGAAATTAAACTCGCGGGGTTTCATTGCCCCCCTCCCCCAATATATACATATATATATATATATATATATATATATATATATATATATATATATATATATATATATATATATATATATATATATATATATATATATTTAAAAGGAGAAAAAGTGACTGGCAGCGTCTCTTCCGCGTTCTTGGAATGCCGTTCCCTTCCTAAGGAGAACCGGAGGAGTTGGATTCAAACAGATTCTCCCCTCCGTTTCTTTCCAAATCTTTCCTCTTTTATCTCTCTCTCTCTCTCTCTCTCTCTCTCTCTCTCTCTCTCTCTCCTATTTTTTTTCCTCCACCTCTTCGGCTTCTTTTCCAAAGATAAAGAACTTTAAAATTCTTTCTCCCTCTCTTTCTCTTTCTCTCTCTCTCTCATCCCAGACAATCTTTCCGAACGTCAGGAAAGAAGGCGGAGTGACGCCGAATTGAGGCTCGCTGCTGCTGCTGCTGCTTAACCGACCCCGGGAAAAATAAATAAATAAATGGTGTGTGTATGGGGGGGGCTCGTTTTAACATCTGGATCTCCAAAGCGTTTTTTTCCCCCGTGGGCGGTGCGGAGGAATTGACGCCCGTTTTCTTTTCTTTTTTTTAAAAAGAAAATAAAAATAAAAATAAAAAAAATCAGAGAGAGAAGAGCCGAAATTCGTTGGGAACTGGCCGGAATTCTGAATGCCGAAAAGAAACCTACGGGGTTTTTTCGGTCCTGCAGCGCGAAGGGTCCCCCGAAAGGCCGAGAGCCCAGCTCGCCGGAGGCGCGGAATCGCCCCGAAAACGAATTCTAAGATCAATTCCAGAATTCTTAAATTCGAAGAAGTCTAATAAATAAAAAACGAAATCGAATACATTCCGCGCAGAGGCGACCGCACGGCCTTTCGCTTCGACCCAGCCGCGAAAAACATCTGCTTCAAACACACACACACACACACACACACACACACACACAAAATAAACCAACCCACCGAGGCGGAGGTTTTTTTTTTTTTTGCTGCTGCTCAGGCGTGCAATTGGACCAGCCAATTATATATATATATGTATTTTATAAAAAAAAAAACGAAGCCTGCCAGCGAGTGCCGAAGGCCGATTATTAATATTAAATTAGGATTATTCTTATGCCTTATCTTCCCTTCTTCCCAAGAAGAAGAAGAAGAAGAAAAAAAACCTGGCCAGATCCGACGCGTAAATGGCTCCAAAGCTTTTGGCTTTGGATCCCCGGCCTTCCTTTCCTCTCCCATTCGTGGGAGCGGGGGGGGGAAGGAATGAAGACCCCCCCCAAAAAAACCTTCTCCCTCTCCGCCCTCCGAAGCTGCCGGGGGTCTCTTTTGGGGTGCCAGGGCATTCGCGAGACCCTCCTCCTCCTCCTCTCCATTTTCGTGGCATAACATTGATTATGATAATTTCGGGGGGCGTCGCGCTCCGTTCTTGGGGAGGGGGGGGGCTCTGCCTTCCCGCAGGGCCCGGCTCGGGCTGCTGAAGGACGGGGGCGCCTGCCGGTCCGAGCCCCCCCTCCCTCTTCCAGCCCCCCCTCCCCTCCCCAATAGACCTACCTTGCAACTTTCGCAGGTCAGCAGTCCGTAGTGGTAGCCCGAGACTTTATCGCCGCACACGGGACATAGTTCGTCCAGGTCTTCGTCGTAGGAATAATCCATCACCTCCGCGGGCCTGCGGGGGGGGGGGAAGGAGAAGAGCCGGGGCAGCGCCTATCCGGGGCAAAAAGGGAGGGGAGAGGGAGAGGGAGGGAACCCCGACGAGCGGCGGCCGGAGAAAGTGGGGGGCAAGCGGGCAAGCGGGCAGCTTTATAGCCGCGCGGAGGTGTGCGCCCGCTGCGCCTCCGCGCCGCTTCTTGGGCGGGCGGGGACGCAAAGGAAGCCCCCACCCCACCCTCGCCGTCGGGGAAGGAGGGCACTAGAGAGGGCGGAGGGGGGGAGGGCCAGAGTCCACCCCCTCCCCTCTACCCCCACCCCACCAGCACCCAACGGGAATCGCGGCCTCCGCCTCCTCGTTCCTGCCCCCAGGTCCAGGGCAGGGGAAGGGGGGCAGGGTCGCTTCTGCTTCCCCCCCCCCCACGACACGGAATCAGAGCCCCGACGGAGCGCACCGGCCGCTCCAGGCAGCCTGCAGAGAGGCTGCGAGGCTGCGGGGATGCTCTCTCTCTCCTGCCCTCCCTGGGGGGGCGGCTGGGCTGGCTTCCCACCCCCACCCCCCAGCCCGGGGCGCCTGGGACCTGCGCTCCGAGACCCCACGCGGGTTCTTCTTGGTGGACGGAAGCCGCTTTACCCCGCTGAGCCACTTCCGAGGGGCTTGCAATGCGCCTTCCAGCCCACCGGTACCTGGACTGCTATACAGTCGGGTGAAAGGCGTTTTGTGGCTCGGGGTAAGGCCGGGTGCATGGCGACTGGAGCCCCGTCTCGCGGGGATTTCGCCCACGCGAGAAAAGTAAACCATCAGAGCTGGCTTCGGCAGCACGCATGCTACAAATTGGAACGATCCAGAGAAGAAGAAGAGAAGCCGATCTTAGACACACACACACACACACACACACGCACACACACACGCACACACACACACACAAACCTGGCCCCTGACTTTCTGCCCCTGGGTGGCTAACTGCCCCTTCCAGCTGCCTCCGTGGGGTGTTGGCACCCAGCCCCCATCACTCGCGGCCAACAGCTGGAAAAGTCAGGATGGAAACCGTAGTCGCGAGCCTTCAGGCCCAGGCAAGACAAGGGGTTCAGGTAGCCTACGAGATTTCTCCACCGAGTGGCTGGGGGGGCTGGAGGGGGGTCTGACTCTTCGCCCCCACCCTTTGCCAAGGTGTTCCGAAGCCTTGTTCTTTTCCTTCCGTGGAATAAAGGTGCGTTAGAGCTAGGACATCTCCTAGGAGAGAGAGAGGGAGGGAGGGAGGGAGAGGGAGGGAGGGAGGAAGGAAGGAAGGAAGGAAGGGGGAGGGAGGGAGGGAAGGAAAGAAGGAAGGAAGGCAGGAGAATGAGGGAGGGAGGGGGAGGGAAGGAAAGAAGGAGAATGAGGGAGGAAATAGGAAGGGGGAGGGAGGGAAGGAAGGAAGGAAAGAAGGAAGGAGAATGAAGGAGGAAGGAAGGAAGGAAGGAAGGAAGGAAGGAAGGAAGGAAAGAAGGAAGGAAGGAAGGAAGGAAGGAAGGAAGGAAGGAAGGAAGGGACAAAGTCTAACAATTCTATAATTTTGAGGTGCCCTTGAACAGGAAGGAAGGAAGGAAGGAAGGAAGGAAGGAAGGAAGGAAGGAAGGAAGGAAGGGACAAAGTCTAACAATTCTATAATTTTGAGGTGCCCTTGAACAGGAAGGAAGGAAGGAAGGAAGGAAGGAAGGAAGGAAGGAAGGAAGGAAGGAAGGGACAAAGTCTAACAATTCTATAATTTTGAGGTGCCCTTGAACAGGAAGGAAGGAAGGAAGGAAGGAAGGAAGGAAGGAAGGAAGGAAGGAAGGAAGGAAGGAAGGGACAAAGTCTAACGAATTCTATAATTTTGAGGTGCCCTTGAACAGGAAGGAAGGAAGGAAGGAAGGAAGGAAGGAAGGAAGGAAGGAAGGAAGGAAGGACGGAAGGAGAATAAGGGAGGAAATAGGAAGGGAGGGAGGGAGGGAAGGAGGGAAGGAAAGAATGAGGGAGGAAAGGGGTGGGAGGGAAGGAAGGAAGGAAGGAAAGAAAGCAAAAAAGGAAGGAAGGAAGGAAGGGGAGTAGGAAGTAGGAGGGAGGGAAGGACTAGAGTTATACCCTGAGACAGAGGGGCGGGGAGAGAAGGGGGCAAAACACACATCCGCACAGGCAAACACTTCCCAAACTGCTGAACAGAACCGGCTCTGGCGTTCCGGGTTAATTGTATCACACCAGGCAAGAACTCACAAAGCCCTATTGTTGGTCCCAACCAACAACAGAGAAAACAGGGAGGGCAGGGGTGTCGGTGTGTGTGCTTCTTCTTCTGCCCTCCCCCACGATGAAATTTCCGGGGGGGGGCGGAGAAGCACTCTGAGGCGCAGGACAGCGCCAGCCCCCCCCTCGGAATCTGCAAGGGGGACGTGAGAGAAAGGAGGAATCTGCTGACTTAAGGGGGAACACGTGGGGGGGGGCAGAACAAACTCCCCCCCCAAAGCGCGATGGATGCTAAGGAAAACTCACAACCCTTACTGGGGGGGGGGGAGAGCGGGCGTCGTCATGAGCTTTCATTTGTGCACAGAAGGGACCTTTCCTCCCTGCCGCCTTTGAGCCCTGGGAGGGGAGCCTCCAAAGGTCATCCAAACGCTTCCGAAGGCTCTGTGTGTGTGCCCACTGCTGCCTTCAGCTTCACTCCTGCCCGCTGATTTCTCCCATCACGGCTTTTGTCTTGGCACCAAACTCGGGGGGGGGGGAGGGATGCTTTCACTGGCCCAGCAAAGGCAGATCTGCCCCGTACAACTCCCAGGCTCCACGGCCCTGCGTCACACATCCCTCTGTGTCTGTCTCTGTGTGTGTGTGTGTGTGTCTGTCTGTGCCCACAAGGCTTTGCTTTTCCTTCCCAAAGGCTCGGGCGAGAGAAGACAATCGGATGCCCCCCCCTCCCCAACTTCCTTGCCAGCCCACCAACAGAGCTAGCAGCGGTGGAGAAGCTGCTGGAGGAGGAACAACAGACCCCCAGAGGCAGCAGTCCAGCGTGGAATCGAAAGCAAACTCAGGCGAGTACACTAAGAGAGCCTTGGCACTCCTCCTCCTCCTCTCCGGCCGGGCCAGGCCAGGCCAAACCCAGCCAGCCTCTTTAGAGGTCAAAAGATCCTGGGAGCCTTTACGCCTTCATCCCTCCCACGGGAGGCAGCCTTCTGCGCACCTTGCACCTCGCACCTCGAAAGCTAGCTTCTCAAGAAACTGGCTGCAAGGAGTTTGGTTGCACTGCATGGAGACAGAGGCCATCCTGGTGGCAGGAGCCGGCACTGCCTACGTTTACACCCAGACACACACACACACACACACACACAAGTGCAAGTCACAGTCTTGCCCTATCCCCATCCAGGTGAAGGCGCCTTGGCACTGAGCCTCTGTGTGGGGAGGGGGCACTCCTCACTCTCCCCCGCCTCACATTGTCTTTCCTCAGGCGGGCAGCCGTCCGGGCGGGAAGCAAGCGTTTCCTGCGTGTAAACGCAGCCTGCTCCTCGCCTGGAAGGGAAATGGCAGCCGGCAGTGGCCAGCGGGGAGACAAGCAGATGCCTCAAACCCTGCAGCAAAGGAATGAATGCTGGTTTAGTGGTGGAACCTGGCTAGCTGGAGAGAGGCAGAGTGCCCCTAAACATAGGCAGAGGTGTAGCTCCTTCGAGGCCAGCCTGAAGCCTGCAAGGCTGAACTTGGAAGAAGTAGACAACTTTAGGCCAAGGTTTAGGTTTGCATCTGGGAAGGGACTGCCCAGATGTGCAATCAGTTGGAAGGATGCTCGAGGGGGGGGCAGGCCAACATCTGGAAAACTACAGGCAGCAGCCGCCAGCCTTAGCTTGGTCAAAAAGACGGCATGGCCTTCAACAAACTTTGCAGATAGCATGTATGGTAATAGAGGGAAGAGGGGAATAAGTCTAGAACAGGGGTCCCCAACCCCCAGTCCGTGGACCGGTACTGGGCCGTGGCATGCCAGCAACCGGTCCTCACAAACAAGCCAAGCCCCATCCGCGGAATGCAGGCAGCACACAAAACCACGCGCCCTCCAGTCTGCGGAAAAATCTCACTCCACGGAACTGGTTCCTGGTGCCCGAAAGGTTGGGGACCTCTGATCTAGAACGACGGACAAGAACAATGGACACCAAAATTGTCCCCCCTGTTCCTCCGATGTCCCCTCTGCGTGGAATTCAAGAGAGACCCGGGCAAAATTTTACCCTGTCTTCTTTTTGACAACCCCACAAGACCTCAGAAGAGGAAGCCAAGTCACGCTGAAACTGACCGGCCCTGGTCAGTTTGCAGAAATCAATAATGGTTCCATCTCACGGGAAGACTCCTGCTCTAATGCCCAAGAGAGTAAGAATAAGTGCTCTGGGCCTCCTCTGAAGGAATCTGGACTTTCATGGAAAGATTTGGAGAACTGTGGACTACGAAAGAATAGACCAAGTTTCCGAAAAGCTGGATGGCTTCTCTCTTTTTCCCTGTCTCCAAACGTAAGAGTTAGGAATTCTGCTATCCCAAAGCCAAAATCAAAAGCAGGCTGGGGGGAACCTCTAAGCCCTTTCCTGGGGGGGGGACTAAAAGAGCTTTTGCTCTCTTACAAGGAACTTTGTAAGGTTTTTTGGACTCTGGAATTTGTCACGGAGTGAAAAAGGGAAACCACAACAAAGCAACGGTCCCAGCCTCATCAATTTCTAGCAGGCCTTCTCCTCCACCTGAAAAATGGAGGTCTCCAAACATTATCTGCTTGCAGCGCTGAAAGGTGAGTAGGGTCACTTTCTATATTTGGGGGGAGATTGCTGGCTGCTCTCTACCAAGAGAGTAAAAACCACCCTCAATGCGGCTGGCGTTCGTCTCAGCCCCGCACCCCCTCTTTCTAAGCAACACTTTCCCTCCCCCTGTCAGAGCAGGTTGTGGACCCAAGACTGTTGGGACCCACCATGGAAGCCTCCTCAGGGGAAGTGCCTCCTGATCAGCTGGAGAAGAAGGTAGCCCTGATGGTGGGTGGCGGGAAGAACAGAACGGGCAGATTCCAAGTCTCCCCAAGTAACTGGAAGGATTCTACTTCCAGTTCAACCTATTCAGGAGGTGAGATCTTCCAGGCCACAGCCAGCCGAAATGGAGAGATTGTCAGACAATGCCACCAGCTCCCCGTCCCACCTCACCCCTAGCTAGAGACAAGGAATTATCATTGCCCAAGTAGATAAAAAGTACAATTGTTGAAATGACCTTGGCAGTGGCTGTTATCAATCACTTACTTGGAAAGGATTCTCTGCCTCTCCCCGCTGATGACTCCACCGGCTACAGCTTCTCCTTAGCTGTGAAGTTCTCCAAGAGGGAACGTGGCTGAAGGCCAAAGCCTTGGAATTCGGGTCTTAATCCGGATGGAGCCACATGGAGTCCACTTTTGCAACCGGCTCAGGATCCCCCACTGCCTGGTAGAATCTGTGGACGCGCCGGTCCAGGCAATCGCAGACTTTTTGCCGGACACTCGTCCAGTCCCCGCCTTCATATGGTGACCATGGTAGGGTTGAAATTCTTGCTTCATTGGCTTCCTCCACGGCCACGTGACGGTGTTAGCAACAGAAGAGGAAAAAAAAAAAGAACCAGAAAGAAGAAAAAAAAAACAGAAAGAAGAAGAAGAAACGAAATTAAGATACAAAACACTGTGCATAAACCAACATCAGAATGTGGCAGCTGAGAAGATAAAGAGGACCTTTGCCATAGATAAAGCAACACAAGAACGAAAGTTGTTAATAGATGGTTGAGGGAGGGGCCCTCTGTGGACAGAGAACATTAAAAAAAATGGGGGGGGGGAAGGAGGGAGGGAGTGGATTTATTGCCATGGTCCTGCTGGCCTGGATAGTTTTGCTTTCTTGTGCTCACCAACTCAAGAGTTGGAAGACAGGAGTTTTATCCCATCCTGGTTCAACCACCACGGAGGCCACAGAGATGTCAGACCTCCATTTTGGCTCTTGTGAGCTGCTTGAGGGTGTGTGTGTGTGTGTGTGTGTGTGTGTTTTGTTGGACTGCAGACCTGCCTTGTTTTTAAACCGTGTCTTTGGCAGGAAATGCTCCCCTGCGCAAAGGCAGTTGCGATATGCATCCATCAACCCAGAAAAATAAAAAAACAAAATCGCGCACAAATGCATCCAAGCCATATCTGGGTTGGGGGTGCCCACAAGCTGGTAGCCCACTTTGCAAAAGGTCTCTGGGGGGAGGGGGCTTGCAGGTTCAAAGGGTAATTTTGTTTAGAAGGGGTGAAGAATAGTGTGCCCTACCAAAATTTGTAAAAGAAAAAACAAACAAAAAACCTCCCGGGCACCAGTGGAGACGTGGCCAGGAGGCCCACCAAAATGCATCCAGATGTGGTCCAAGGGATGGAGCAATGGCCCTTCCGATTGGGAAGAACGAGAAATGGAACCAGGTCAAGGATGGGCAGGTCTTCTCAGCGGGATATGAAGAAGGATCTACTAGCTTGGGAAGACTAGGAAGGATGCTGTCCATCTTCCAGAAGGTCATGGTGAACCCAACCATCTCGGAGAGGATGTTACAATGTTCTTAGGTGACTTGACAATGTCCGAAAATTCAGGTATTTCTACCTGAGTGGAATCTAGGCTAATCCAGAGGGAGTTCTGTCTCTTCTCAACTTCATCGCAGATCTTAGGAGAACCGCAAAGATCATTCGGTCCAACTTCCAAGCCAAAGGAGGAGACGATGGTTCCAAAAATCCAGCCGGGATCTCCTTGTTTCACCACTACTGGGTTTTAATAATCAGAATGTTCTTCTAAACATTTCACGGACATTCTTCTCCTTGTCCCTTGTATGGCTGCGGGACCTGGGTGTGGCTAGTCTAAAGAAAAGAAGAAACAGGGAGACGTGATAGCAGCGTTCCAGTATCTCAGGGGCCGCCACAAAGATGAGGGGGTCACGTTATTCTCCAAAGCACCAGAGGGCAGGATGAGAAACAATGGTTGGAAACTGATCAGAGAGAGAGAAGCAACCTGGAATTAAGGAGAAACTTCCTGACGGTGAGGACAATTAACCAGTGGAACAGCTTGCCACCAGAAATTGTGGGCGCTTCATCCCTGAAGAGGCTAGACAGTCACTTGTCTGAGATGGTATAGGTTCTCCTGTTTGAGCGGGGGGCTGGACTAGAAGACCTCCAGGATCCCTTCCAGCTTCTATTCTATTCTGTTCTATTCTATTCTATTCTATTCTATTCTATTCTATATCCTTATTCTATTCTATATTCTATATCCTTATTCTATTCTATTCTATATCCTCATTCTATTCTATTCTATTCTATTCTATTCTATTCTTTTTTTTTTAATAATTTTTTTATTAAATTTTTTAAAAACTTTTAACAATTATAACATAGTAACCTATTAACTCAACTGAAAACAAACAAATTACATAATAAAAATAGACAATACAAAGAGCTGCTCGGAACCCCCCTCCACAACACCCTCCACCAGCCCACTCCTCTTGTATTTTCGCTCCTCCTCCTCACCATCCAAAACGCTAACTAAAGTTCTACCGAGCATC